>RJWJ010019713.1:0-29999 GCA_004363605.1 Indri indri | reverse complement strand
TTAGAAATGCTGGAATCAGTGATTTGGGTCTAAAGAGAATCATTTCTGCCATCACCACAAAGCTTGGGAACCTGTGGGTTTGACACCCATGAGAGGGTCCATCCAGCAAAGGATCTACATCTTGGTCTCTCCCTTTTTAGCTCTGCCCACACGTTAACCCAGATGAATAAGAGCACAAAAGAAAGTACAGAACGTATTCTTTTATTAATGGGTTTATTCATCAGGAAAGGAAGAGAAGAATAAATGCTGCCAACGAGAATAGCCAGTTTTCAGGGACTTAAAAGACAGTTTTTGCTCGAATGTGCTGTAAGTTTAAATAAGGAACAATCAATTATCTAAGTCAGTAGTTTTTAAACTGTGTTCAGTGGAGCCCTGGAGTTTTGCAAAGGCATCTCAGGGGCAGCTCTGGGGTTAGTAGTTCTCTCTCTGGCTGAATGTTAACTCGCAAAGGAATGGAGGAACCGAGGCTGCAAGGCATGAGCATGACTTTGAAGCAGAAGGACCAGAACCTCAGGCTTCCTAAGGGCATAGTCATTCTGGCCATGTGTGACCTTGCTCAAGTCACTTCCCCCTCTACCTTCTGTCTTCTTTTCTGGCCAATGAGGAGAATCAATGGTGTGATAATCACAAAAATCTTTTGTTTCTAAAGTTCTGAGACCCCTACATGCATTGTGCTCTCTTCGATATCTATTGTCAACAAAAAATATTTTCAGGATTTCCTTGGTACAACTGTCTTTGAAGCTAGTCCATCATTTCTTTGACATTTCTCAGTGACTACAAATCTTAGCCCTTTCAGGATAAATGTGATTTGGGGAACCGTCAAAAAATATTCATTCCTGAACCAGGTATTTAATTCAATTCACCCCACAAGGGCTTAAGAAGTGCCTTCCAAGAGCCAGCTACTGGCAGAGGTGAAACAAGAGTGAATAGGCCACATTTTGCCTTTCTTCAAGGGGATCCTAGGCCAGTGATAAGCTGGTAGAATGCGCTGCAAGTGGGTCTCTTGTGCGGTTTATAGATCTCTGTCTGGCCATTCTGAGTGGAGATGATGAAATGTTTGAGCCAAAGATCAGAGACATTGGTAGTTGCCTTGAAAACAAGGAGCCCTCTCTCTCCTGTCTACCATTTTGAAGGGGTTCTGATAAATATCCTCTGACTCAGAGACCGTAAGGCCTGAATCTTCAAGCAGTTCATTCTCCTAGTCGCACCCCTTTGGGTAAGTTCTAAGCATCCTCAACTCCCAGATCCCCCTGGTATCTGGCAGGCTGGCAGTTCAACGTTGTAAGGTCTCCGAATCAGCCTTTGTGGCAGCCATACTACATTTGGCTCAAACGGATTACTGTGCATAGTTAGGAGTTTGCCTGTGTAGTAGACATCAAATCAACATAGGTTCAAATCCCAGGCCCATCGAACTGGCCTTGTCTTCCTCCTCTCTCTCCAACTGCCCTTTTCCATTCCCATCCATACAAGTCCTTCCCTCCTCTGCTGTCCTTAACTGCTAGGAATCCTAGGGCTACAGATCCTCCTCTTTTCCCTATTCCACACACTTTTCCTGGTAAAGCTCATTTCCTCCCAAGGCTTTGAATCCCCAGCCAAATGCTGCTTACCTCCATGGTAGGTGTTCAGTATGTATGGGACTGGCTGAATTGTGCGGAAACCCAAGATGGAAGGGTTCTGGGATGACTTTTGTTTTTGAGATGGGGTCTCACTACATTGCCCAGGCTGGTCTTGAACTCCTGGACAAATGATCCTCCCACCTCAGCCTCCCAAGTAGCTGGGACTACAGGGCCATACCACCATGCCCCGCCTGGCAATGATATTTTTCTTTTTCCCTTTTATTAACTGACCTATGCTTATTTTTAAAATCATAATGCTTATTTTGTAAATTATGAAAATACAGAAATATATAAGGAAATAGCAATTGCTTATAATCCAAGAAAACCACTGTTAATATTTTGGCTATTTAAAATAGAACCTCACTCCATGATGATTTCCATCACTCTAACCCCTTGCCATAATTTTTTTTTTCTTCATCAACTCATTTCCTATTTATTTTCCTCTTTATTTTCTGTCTTCTTTATTATGTTTTGTACACTGCTACAACCCTAGGTCCTATGATAGCATCTGGCATATAGAAGGCCCTTACTTACTCAGTAAGTCATTGTTGAATAAATGAGTCAATGCTATGTATGTATATATCTCATACTTTATATACAATTCTAGATTTTCCTTCATTTAGTACATTTTGGCATTCCACAGATTTGTTTAAAATTCTTCAATTATTTCTCATTACCCTTAAAACAAAGTCCAAAATCCTTACTGTAGTCCACAAGCCTGAGTTTCTAAACCCTAAGATGTTCCCAAATTCACTGTCCAACGTAAAATGAAAGGTTTAAAAAAAAAAAAAAGGAAAACAAAGTGGTAAAAATTTTAAGACATTAAAGTATAAAGATATACACAGTGATTCTAAAAATTCAAATTAAACCTAGACCAGAATATTTACATATTTTATTAAATCTTTACAATCAGTAATTATAATCAAATACACAATTATATACAGGATTATATACATTTTGCCCAGACTTTTACATCACAGTACATAGTTTCCCTTAGAAATATTGTATACATTTATCACCAAACAATAAAATCCAACAACAGTAGTGTTACAGCACCTGTTAGTACAGACATCTTTTTCATAAATTACATCATAAGAAAATATACGGCTGTAAATTGGGCTTTTAAAAATGTCTTTTATAAAATCTGAACATACAATATTTCATTCACAGAATGTTTTTTTTTTCTATGTTCTGACTGAAGCCTTGTGCATAAAACGACCGGTTGGAATATTTACTAAATTCTACACCCCTCCCCCAAATTATAAGCACTGTTTGAATTACTTATGCTGAGCTTTCTTTATGATGAATTTGGCATGGGGTGTGCTGAGAGAACAAATGCTGGCTTTGCTATAAAAAGGGTTGTGTGGTGGTGATTTAAATTTAAAAAACTTCTTGAGAGAGTAATTATACTAGTGAAGTTAAAATCGGGGAGTGCACAATTTTTCATTTTACTCTCTAATACCGTAAAGAAAAAGGGAAAAGTATAATGCCAAAAAATAATTTATTCTGAAACAATTATACTCTTTTTGGAAGCCTCTTACAGGTTAAAAAAAAAAGAAAACCTACCCAACAAAATATCCCATCCCAAACATATCTAGTAAATTATAAATCTTTCACACTTAAAACTTTATGAGAAAAGTACTACAAATTAGGGCATATCGTTTCAGTGGACTTTTATAAGCAGAAAAAACAATCGCTATTTTATTTTTAGTAGGTAAACAAGTTTTAAAACTCGAAAATACCTGAATTAAATACTTGTCTAATATCTTTTAACTTTCAAATAAAATCCTTACTTGATTCCAGGTTTGTAAACATTGTATAAATCTTTCTTAGTCAAACAATTTTATGGCTGTGGTGATCACTTCAGCTCTATTTCTAAGCAGTCAACATTTAACTGAGGTAGACCAGATGTTTCTAATTCAGGGCCTCACAGGATCCCCTGAATCTTTAGCAAGTAAATAAAATGTCTACAAAAGGTATTTAAAATACAAAACATAAAACAAAACGAGACTAATGCTGTCGGAGTTTTTTAACGAACTGAAAAAACAGCTTTGTGGCAGTATGTCAAATAAGTAAATGAACGTAGAGTCGATTACAATGTTGGGGTTTTGAAGCTGAACATTATATCCTCTTTTGTAAACTAGGGGAAAACAGTATAATTCTTTTTGGGTATTAATTCTGGGTATTCCTTCAATTGTTAAGTATAATTGGTTAAATTTTTTTCTTTTCTTTCTTTCTTTTTTTTTTTTTTAAAGGATTTAGTTTTCTAAACAAGTGAACAATTTACTTCTAAACCCCAATGAAAGGCAACAGCGCCCCCTAGCGGTCACAGGAAGGGAGACTGGCAGCAGGCTGGCTTTTCCCAGGTCACACAAATCCTTCATGCCATCAAGTTCTCCTTGTTGGAAAATTAATTAGGTTGTTTTGATAACTTGGAAGAGTTGGACTTAGACAACAATGGCTTTGGGCTACAAATACAAAATCAAATCAATGTATATAAGGCTTCTATAACCAAAGTCTTAGAGGAACATCTGCTCCTTTTCTCCAAGCCCCAGTCCTATAAATCAAGGCAAGTCAAGTAATTAAGCTTTAGCTATTTTGGCAGCTTTGCAATTAAGATGAACAAAACACTATGTCTATCCTTCTGTATACAGTATGTATTATAGTTCTATCATCTTACACCAAATTTCACATGCACAGAGACTAAAAATACCCATTTTGGTTTCAAGCTTAATTAAGAGCCAATAAAGAAAGGTCTTGTATACTACTCTTTTTTTTTCCCCTCCCCAAACTGAGTTCTCTATTAGATTTATTACTCACTGACCCAATTATGTTTAGCTGGAATTTCTGAAAGCAGGTATTTATCCCTTTATGAAAGAATATGTCTACCTGGGATCTAAGACATACTGTACATGAATATACATAACTACAATACAGCGCTGCTGTTCTTTAACAGCTCCATTTATAGTTTAAGTTCATCGGTATCTCAAAACTGTGTTTTAGGAAAAGGTTATTATGTAATGTCATGGTAAAGAGAAAGGAAATTAAGTCTCTCAAATATTCCTTTAGAACTGATTCAGGTAACTTTTAAAAATAAATAAAATGAGTAAAGCCATGATTTCAACTACAGGGCTGTCTACAGATATCAACAACAAAATTTTTAAAACTTAAATGTGGCCAGCTCCAGACTGCCACCAAAAAAAAAAGGGGGGGAAAAATTTTCATTAATAAGCTATATGGCTATATGTAGTTGCTACTATGTACATTTTTTACACAGGTCACCATAGACTAATTTTCAAGTCCATATCAGAAGGAATATTTGTTTTTTAAAAATAACCTAAAAACCATGATTCAACGGAAAATGTGACAGACTCCTTAGATACAACTTTAGAAGGCAAAGTTTCAAAGGAAAAAAACAGTAGTTACCCCAGGAATTTTAGACCACTACCACAGTTATATCATGGCTCTGTAAGATAGAAAAATGGAAGAAAAACATATTCAGCTGTTGGCGATACGGGCCTTGTGGCTCAAATTGCATACCAAACATGGGATGGAGTAAGGCTGATGGCTAGAGGTAACCACCTCTAAGTGAAATGAACTGGAAAAGATTTATAATCTACCCTACAGGGATATAATGCTAAGTTCCATTTCAGAGTAGTCATAGCTTTCCCTATGGAAGGCCCAATGGGAAGTTCATATTGCAACATTATAGTTTCTCCATTGCTCCATTTTTCAAAAGTATTAAGTAACCAATTTCCACCATATATTATATGACCTTTTTACCTGGTCCCACTGATTAGTCTTTATGCACAGAACTCACTGAGAAAGTACACTGGCTTCACCTTTGGTTTACATGAAAAGGACACTGTTAAGAAGGAAAAACAAATCAAGTTATCTTGATCATTTGTCACAAAATGAAACAAGTGAAAGTGATGTGCAAAGACTGTTTTCACCGTGAATGTATTTGCTTCACCGCTTAGGCCACTTAGAGCGTTCCTGTGAAGGCAGTATAACCAGAATGCCACAATACTCGCATGTGTCTTCCCAAAAGAGCCTCTAACCCCAAAACCAAGACAGCTGAACTTCCTTTAATTAGAAAGTTATCCAAACTCCTATTTCCCACTCCACTATTAACTGAATTTGTTTTTTGTCTATCCAAAGAATGTAGAAATCTGGTTCCCAAGAATGCCCAGGCATCTTTCCCTGGCCTGAGGTGTTGCAGGACGGTGCACTGCTGTCATTTGAGGGGGGAATTGCGAATTTCCATTTTTGATGGGACAGTTTTAAACAAGGTCAATTTTAACATAGCATGTTCCAGATTCCCATAACTAACTACGCCAGTCAGAACGTGGTTGTTCATCACCATACTTAAAGCCTCCCATTAGAGAGCCTGCTTAGTATTAGGGTGTCTATTAACCACAGTTTACCTTTTCTTTTTAAATACCTACCACCAGATTCTTTAGTGGGTCACAGCTCATCCTTCTCCATCATTTCAAAAGCTTCTATATCTTCATTCCAGTCTGCTAATATGGAGTCTATAGGCTGGCCCTTTTTACCCCAGCTAACATTAGGACTGGAATCTTCCTCAGTGTCTGATTGTTCTTGAAGTTGGTTATCTAAATCTGTACATTCACCATCAAGACTTGTAGTAGTCTCAGGGTTTTCTGTGGGATTAGAAGTCTGTTCAGAAGGGGAAGGGCTTGCAGCATTGTCTGTATCTGCTGGAGATAATGATTCTGGGTGAGAGTTTAGAGAACTTTCCTCAGAAGACTCTGGATCAACCAAATCAACCTCATGAGAACTTGACGTCATCTGTTCAGCACTCTGATTCTGAGAATCATTTTCAGGGGATGGTTGGTCTTCATTTTCCATTTCTGAATCTGTATAAGAAAGAAACACATTTCATTCTACTTATCCTCTCAAAAAATTTACTACTACACTTTCCAAAGCATACTGGTTTTTAAGATAAAATGAAAAAAATAAAAAGTCAAGAGGCATGACAATAACTGATAAGACTGACTTCAGTGCATATCAGTAAGCCAAGAAATATAATAATTAATAATATTAAAATGCATATAAATTTGCAACAAATGGCTAAAATTTATTAGATACCTAAATTCAGGAAAGCTTGCCCATGAGAACATACCAAATAGAAAAAATTTTAAACAGCATATAATATTGCTATGTTTTAAAATAACATTCCTTTGGAAAGTGCAATTCCTACTCAGTAAGCCATAAAGATGCAGCTAGCACAAGGTTTTGAATGATTCATTTGACTGATCAAATAAAAATACTTTCATAAAGAGCTGGGATTATTTACAAAATTCTATTACTGTAGGTCTATGCGTTATAAGATATAATCGTTCCAAAACCCACTGGAAGACTGAAGAGTAAGTTAAACTTCTCGTAATGAATATATTATGAAACCACTAGAGGCATTTTATTTAGGGTTCCTAAAGAGCATCAACACCCACATGCTTCATCCTCTCAGCCTCTGCAGTACAGTCAGCCAGTAAACATTTCCCAGCGTCCACTCCGCGTGGTGCTAGGGATAAAACGAGGAGCAAAATCAAATACTATACACCTTCCCTTAGGGATCTGGTAGTCCCACTGGGGGAAAAGATACTTACAAATAATCAGAGAAAATAAATGGAAAACTCCAACTGTGACACATTATGAGAGAAAGGTATGTGTGTTAGGAAAGCTTATGGTACAGTCGTCCCTCCATATCTGTGGGGGATTGGTTCCAGGATTTCCCATAGATACCAGAATCCAAGGATGCTCACGTCCCGTATATAAAAATGACATAGTATTTTCATATAACCTACACACATCCTCCCATATACTTTAAACCATCTCTAATACAATGTAAATGCTATGTAAATAGTTGTTATACTGTTTAGAGAATAATGACAAGAAAAAAATCTGTACATGTTCAGTCCAGACTCTTTTTTTGTCTTGAATATTTTCAATCTGTGGTTGGCTGAATCCACGGATGCAGAACCCACAGATATAGAGGGCCATCTGTAAGGAGACTGGTGAGTTCCTTCAGAAAGCGACACTTGAGCTGAGATTTAAAGAGTAAGTAAAATTAATTAGTCAAAGAAGAGACAGAAGATGGACTTACTGAAAAATCAGAAAAACTGAAGGAAACATGGGCATACACTGCTGGCGCACAGAAAGCGATTCCCCAGAACATGGGGCCCTGGCATGCTGAGTGCTCTGAAAATTGAAAGACTTCAGAGGGAAGCCTCAGACCCAAGGTCTCTCTCTGACCTTTCCTCTCCCTTCCCTCTCTCGGATCCTCCTTCCTGAAGCATCCTGAGGGACTCTCTCTGGAATTTTCTTATCTAAGAAAGCTTCTTTCCAAAACCAACGCAGGTGTCTTCAGAATCCCTCCCAAATAACCAGGAAAGACTAACCACCAGGGCAGGGAAGAGAAGAGAAGAGACTGGGAGTCCTCACCACACCCAGACAGACTTTTACTCTGTTCTTCTGAGGGCAGCGCCCAGAGATTAACTGGGGGGGTTTATCTAGACAATATGCAAAGAGAATCATTTACTAATCACTGCCTGGGCACTGGGCCTATTCATTCCCTCATCTCTCTCTCCCCTAAGAAGAGGGCATTTAGGCCTCAGCCCCCTCTTTGGGTTCATATTCTCTGTGGCTCCTGTGCACACATATGCAGGTAATACAGTTATTATTCTTTCTCATAACCTGCTTTTTTGTTTTAGGGGTGTCCGTCATGACCTTTTACAATGGGGAGAAAAGGGATCACCTCTTTATTACCCTACAGTGCATGTATATTCACCCTGATTAGGTGCAATTACTTGACTAGATAAATTTATGTTCTTAGGTTTTTGTTGGAGGGGGAAGAGGTCGAGGAGTGACCACACATTCTGTCTTCTAGCCACGGAAAAGGTACAATTTAATTAGGCAATTAGGGAAACCATGGCGGGGCCCAAAGAAAGCAAGGATCTAGTTTCTTAGAGCTTATTTATGCCAGGTTATCCTAAATTCAAGGGAGAACAAAAAGAAAGACCTTCAAGTTTCTTTCTAGATTGTATTATTCCAATTTAGAAGGATAGGAAAAGGTGTAAGATTGTTCTGTTTAGTAATTAAAGATTGTGTTTGTGACTAAAAACTCCCCTAGGGTTACACATACAACATTATTTTGGAAATCTAGCTAATGCAATAGGAGAAGAAAACAGAATTATCACTGTAAATATAGGAAAACAAAAGATAAAATTATCTGCATTTTCAGATTCTGATTGTATACTGTCAAAGCAACTGTAATGAAAAAAGCATTATTAAAATTAAAAAAATTTGGTAAGGAGAGTAAAAATAAGTATGCAAATACCAATAACTTTTCTATAGTAGCAATAACTGGCTAAAAATGAAATCATTAAACCTTTTCATAATCAAAATAAAAGCTATAAAACACAGAATTAAATTTACTATGAAAGGTACAAGACCCATATTGCTACAACAAAATCATAATGAAAATGTAAAACAAGATCTGATTAAATTTATAGGTACATTCTTGGATGGAAAAGTCTTAATATTTAACATTTTCCTAATTTATATGTAAAGTATACAATTATATAATTCCAAAACCAATCCCATTTTTACTTCTTTTTGTTTTCATTTTGGAACCAGACACAATTTTTTTTTTTTTTTTATTTCAGGGTATTATGAGGGTACAAACATTATGGTTACACTTTATCTTTGCCTCACCCAAGCGAGGGTTAAAGGCATGCCCTCCCCCTCTACAATGCTCCCCGTGTCCTTTAGTTGTGGGTTTACCACCCCATCCCTCTAATCCCTGGAGAGTATTACTGCCATGTGATCACCCTAGAGTTGATCAGTTAGTACCAATGGGCTCCACTTGGAACCAGACACAATTTAAAGTTCCTATGGAAGAACATATTGCCAACGAGAAGTCAAGACATTTTAAAAAGAATCAGTGAGGGGAGAATTGCCATATCAGATAATAAAACTCATTCAAAACAGCACGCTGTTTTATTACCGGCACAGGAATAAACTAATAGATTGGTGGACCTGTTTCTTGCTAGTCCAGAAACAGATCCAACTATGTAATATATGATATATAGCAAAGATGGCAGTTTAATTCAAGGACAAATGGATGATTTGCTTAATAAATGGTGTTTAATAACTGACAATTCAACTGAAATAAAGCTAGACTCCTAATTTATATTTAAAAAATTCTATATGAATCAAAGACCAAAAACTGATAAAAATTCCAGAAGAAAACTTGGGAAGATATTATGTGAAAATAGGGTAAAGTGATCTTCGGAAACCCAGGAGCCTTAAAGGAATTAGTATTTTTGATTACATAAAAATTTTAGACGAAAATTATATAAACAAAGTCAAAAGATGTTATGCTGGGAAAATAGTATATATATATTGTGTGTGTGTATGTATGTGTATATATATATATCTATATCTTATCTCTATCTTTGTCTCTCTATATGCGTGTGTTTTTTCTAGATTATTTATAGGACCTCTATTTATTTATATATGTGTGTGTAAATACAGGAAAAGAAATGCGCCCACACACAGGTAAATAGAAAGGTCCTATAAATTATCTAGAAAAGACACACAATATTATTTAAAGAGGGAAAAGCATATAAATAGGCTATCCAAAAAAAGAGAAAAAGCAAATAAAAAAATACCTATGAAAGGAAAATATGCTGACTAAAATTGGGGAGAAATATGTACTCTCATATCTTGCTGGAAGGGATGTGAATTGCTATAACCCTTTTTGGCATATAACTTGTGATATCTATTAAAATTAAAAAGACTTATATCCTTTTTGCCAGCATTCCATTTTAGTAAATCTCCAAATTCTATAAAAGTATCCATATGTATGAAAACATGTATAGGAATGTTTCCTACACCATTGTATATAGTGACAAAACAAAAAAACCTGGAAATAATTTGGATGCCTAACAGTGAAATGGTTAAATAAATTACGGTACCATCATACTAGAAAATGTAATGCAGCTTTTAAAAAAAATAAGTTACACTACCCTACTAGCTTGAAGGAATGTTCTTAATATAGGTTTGACTGTAAAAGGCAAGTTGCTGACTGATATATATAGAATATCCCATTACTGTGAAAAGAAAAAAGTAATCTGTAATTTGGAAATGTATAAAGCACAAAGGAAAATATAAGAGATTACATACCAATGTTAACATTGGTTAGTTATCTCAGGAAGATTAGAGATTGCTTTAAAACTTTTAATACATACCTGAATTGTTTAATTTGTTACCAGTTTATTTTTTTAATTAAAAAAATTAAGTTTTTAGCAATAATCATTCTATGAGGCACTATAGTAGTGGTCCACAACCTTTTTGCACCAGGGACTATTTTCGTGGAAGACAATTTTTCCACGGACCAGGCGGGGTGGGTGGGCAATGGGAGATGGTTTCAGGATGACTGAAGTGCATTACATTTATTGTGCACTTTATTTCTATTGTTATTACATTGTAATATATAATGAAATAATTATACAACTCACCATAGGTTGGGGACCCCTGCCCTATAGGAAAGTCACTAGGGGTCAACTAAATTCAAATGCATATATATACACACACACAGACACATACATATATATATATAGAGAGAGAGAGAGAGAGAGAGAAGGATTTTGAAGAAGACACCCATAGAAGAAAATATTTTGGTTCTCACAAGCTGAGGAACTACAGAACAAGAAATAAAAGCAACAACCAGGAAAGTAAAAATGGCAGTTAGAGGTGTACAAAAAGATAGAAAGGAGTTACAGTCTGCCACATGGCTACAAATCTTCATTCTAAGCTGCCTGCCTTAAGAGCATAATGACTACGACATTAAATTGAGAAATGGTGTATCAGAAACACAGGAAGTGAAGAAAGAATGGAGAAAATCTCAAGATACAAAGAAGAGAAAATCAGTAAGTTTTAATAATAAAAGGGGAAGGGAACCTTGGCAAAGACTTAGAGATTGGATGTTCTATAATCACTCATTCATCTGTACATTCAGTGTTTACTGAAAATGAGAAATACAGAGATGAGAAGTGGGTAAAGAATTATATAATACAATATAATATAGAACAATATCACAGAACTATATTTAAAAGACACCCTTACATTTTACCTAGGAGAATAAGAGAAAAATTCATTAAGAAGGCAGCATTTGAAATTTAGGATGGCTAAATATTCTCAGAGAGGAAAAGGGCCATAGGTGTGGGGATAGGGATTGAGAAGGCATTTCTAGAAAGAGGGAAGAGATGTGCAAATGCAAAAACGCTTGAGAAAACATGCTTTGGTTGGAGAAGGGAGGGTAGGTAAGTATCAATTTTGCTTACAAGAATGTTTCAGATGTTCCTCTCCAGGCAGAGTCCATCTGCAAATGTACTAAATTTTTCTCTTTGGGATTCTTTCCAACAGCAACCTAAGTTCTACAGTTGAGCTCCAGAACAGATTCACCCCAATCAAGTTCAGAGGGGGCTCATCTTGGGAGAATGACACTGCCTGACTTAAATCAGGAGCAGTTCAAAGAATGGGACCTTTTTGTCTTTCCCCCACTTTCTCTGTCTGCCTCTTTACCAGGCAGGCACAGGAAAAGCCCTGAAAACATCTGGCTATTACCCACAAGACACTGTAAGCCTACACTCGAATAAGGTGCAAGCATGACAATGTACTAGAAAGTAAAAATGTTGATTTTTTTTCCCCCTTGAGAAATACTATTGAGAAAAGGAAACTGATTCTTAATTATAAACTGCTTCAATCTGGATCTATAGGTAATAACACATTGCCTTTTGTTTGTGGACACAGGGTTGGAATAATTAAGTAAATTCTGGAAAGATGAAACACACTAGAGACATGACACTGAAAGTCCTATTCAACAACAGACTGTGGATCACCTGACTTTCAGCAGTGTTACTGATTTGACCTGAGTAAGCTACGTCTCCACCTGATAAAATACTAATGATTCTCAAGAAGAATGTGTTGTAAGATATTGGAAAATTTTTGCTTTCAGATATGTTTATACTAATGTCTGGGACTTATCATCAGAATAAGAAGATGGCAGTGAGGGCTGGTTTGGGGCTTCTATTTTCTGTATTAATATGTGGAAAGGACTACTCAATCACCACTGTGTAACTTTATAAGGAAAAATACCTATTTATGGAATGAGATTTTCAGAAAGGGCAATCTGGAGGACATTTCACTGGTGAAATTTTAAGGATGCTATTATTGGGTATACTTATATAATCCTAACTAGTACCCGTGATGGTACGAGATGGCCAGATACATAGCCGGGAGACAGAAAAGGAATGCCATCTGCGCTTGTTCAGTGTTTCTCAAAAGAGTATCTGAGGAATCAGCCCCATCACAATCACGTGGGATGCTTATTTAAAATTTCAGGTTCTGACTCCCTGCCTTTAGAGAGTCTGGTTCAATATTGTGGAGTAAACTCAGGAGCGAGCTACATTTTCAACAAGTACATGACCTGATTCTGACGCAGGGGGGAAACACGGAAGTACACGGTAATGGTATGGGACAAGTTACTGACAACCACTATGGACCTTAGCTTCTTAGGATATTATCCTAAAGAATAAAATAGTTGGTTTCATAAAAATATTGTCACTTATTTTTGTTACATTGATAAATATTAACAAGTATACTATAACCTGTTGCTGATTTAGTTAATATAGCTGTATAGTTCTCAAAAGAGCTACTATACAAAAACGGGTTTAAGACCTTTTATCAAAACATCACTCTATAACAAAAACATAGTTCAATAAATTTACGGACTGTGAAAACTTTTCAAAAATATCATTTAAATAATGTCCTTTTACTGAAAAGTCCTTAAGGGGATATTGTTCCCCAAGAATTTTTTTTCTAATACAATTGATTATCTCTCATACCCTTTTCTCTGGTATGGGAAGCACATACTTTACCATAATCTTGTGGTCCTAACCCCATCCACCCACACACACATAGGAGCTTTTAAAATGAGTCAGTATTTTAAATATTTTACATTGTAGTCAAATAAAAATTGATTGAAAGTAATGTATACCAAAACAACAATGCCTTTGTTAGAGTGACTCTTACATGGACATGGACTAGTGAGCTCATCTATTATATGGGATGTATAATTAACAGAATTTGTTATGACAGGATCAATAAAGAATTATTATTATGGGACAGCTGACTAGACATGAAAATAATCTAATTAATTAAACCAGATATTTCATGGTATCCACTGAAACAAAATTATATATGTATGTGTATTTGCACACACATACATACACATATATAATTTAAGGCTTATTAATGCAAGATACTTACTACTATTAATAATGTAGCTTGGAATCATTTTACCTTTTAATATTGCTGCTGAAATTCCAGTGGTAGCACAAAATAGGGGGGAAAAAGCAAAGGCATTAAAGAGTTACATGGAATAATAATTTGCCTATGTTTGATGTGTCTAATGTAGGAAAGATCTGAGTTTAGAAAAAGGGCCCAGGAAAAAAATTTTGTACACAGGGGGATTTAAGAAGATTAGAAAACCTTTGTATTTGGCTCTGTTTTCATCTATACATCCTTACATACAGTCTACTCACTCCATTGCTCTTAAACAGTTGCTATTTCAAAGAATCTCAAAACAGAATAAAGCAATACCAGATGACAAGACAAAACACTTATTAGGCTAGCATTAGATTATCACGAAACTTTTTTTTGAAATGATGTCCCACTTGGAAGTTACACTGAACTGAATCAGTTTCCTACAGATCTATGAAATACCCCAGGGGATATAACAACACTATACAAATTATACAATTTCATCCATTTAGGTGGGATGGGAGGAGTACAGCATTCTCTATACTCCCTCAGATAAGAAAGACGTCTACCACAAGCGGGATCATAGCCTATGTCTGATGGCTCACTGTATCTCATTTCTCTACTCTCCCTGGGTATGAAACTATAAAAGAGTACTAGTAAGACCTTGCATTTATACAGCAATCTGGGTTTCAAAGAGCTTCAAATTACTAACAAACGTTTTGGCCTAGAGAGGACTATTACTCTCTAGAATTAAGACTTGCTATCTCGTTCTTCAGAAATAGCCATTTGTAACTCTTGTAACGTAAAAATATCCATGTGATAAACTTAGATCTCAGTAGAGAGAAGCTGCTAGATTTCTATTGCCTTCATCAAGATAGTGGTCATTTGATTATTGGTGGCCTGATGAGACCAACTACTATCATACTGTATACAACATTCCACACAATCCCTTCATAATCCTTATAAAAGAAATGTACAATGTCCTGTCAATGACATCAAATGGTGAGTATGCCTGGATGTTAAAATGGCTTTCTTGACGTAGTCCCTTGTATTTTTATCGACTAAACAGAATCATGGCAAAAATTATAAATTACATATAAAAATAGAATTCTAAATACATCCTAACTCAGCAAACAAAGCAAAATAAATGTTTTACTACTCTTATTTCCAAAAATAAAAATATATTTTGATATCATTTTCTTTTTCCCAGAATTAGAATGAAATCATCTTTTAAAAATTTTACTTATTAGTGAACCAAAAACAGGGTTTTTGTGACTCATTTTTGTTATCAAACTAGCAAAATTAATGCTAAGCTGTGTAAAAACAAACGGTTCTGTACCCTTACCTCGATCTTTCGCTTTATCAGAAAGGAGCACTTCTACCTCCTCGTATTCCCGGATGGCATCCAGTATGATGCTTCCTTCTTTGCTGAATAAGAACAGCATGGGGATCGTGATGTCATCTGTCTCCTTCCCATCGCCTGCCATCTGGAACAGAGGGGCAGTATCACTGCTGCTCCCCTCATTGTCATCTAGCCAGAAAACGAATACAGCAAACATCAAAACATCCATCCATGACAAAGATCTATCTAACAATTGTTACTGTTTTTTACCTGCTGACAGAATTAATTTTATGCATCAAGAACTTCAAAAACAAACATAATTTTGGACCCACTAATTATTCTAGAAATTTACTCCTGAGGTAATAATACAAAAGAAGCAAAAAGCCCTATGCCCAAAGAAGTTTATGAGAGTGCTATTTATAATTGTGAACTGTAACCATTTTAATTATAATTAGCTACTTGATGGAACACACATACAAACAGAATGATATAGTAATATATGAAAGAAGTAGAACACAAAATTCTATGATTATGACTACAAAAATTTCATATGCTTATAAAAAAAGTATAGAAATGGAAAATTCAATGTATGGATTACAGTGATAGAACCATAATGAATTTTTGCTGTTTAAATTTTCCTCTAATGGTATTATTATATTGTTTTATCAAACTACAAATTGACAGTTCTTTAATATAATGCACACAAAGAATAATTATGACTACAGAGGTCTTTCCTCTACAAACTGAATTAAACAGTATTACTATTTTACACTGGATAAATAGTAGTAGTAGGACTACTAATAGTAGCAGTTACTAGTAACACTCTGTTTTACTAGAGATGCCAGTCAGGTTCACCTCCAATCTCATGTGCCAGTCTCCCTAAAGCGCCTGTCCTGTCTCACAGCGCTTGTTTTTACAGGCCCTGCTAAGTGCAGAGGACAACGTATGACCCAACCTCTTAGTGATAACTGATTAGACAAAGGATGGCCATCTGACCCTAGGTCTCCCCGGGAAACCTACAACTGGCACACAGAAAGACTGTTTCCGTCAGCAATAGGTAGCAGACCAGGTAAGTGACACAGACTTAGGGACGAGATGCAGTTTAGAATGGCCATTTTGGAATAATCGACAAAGAGGGAGCAGGCTGGCGAGAAGCTGGAAAATGAGGCAGAATTCCAACAGCGGAGGGAGTCCAGGGGGACCCAGAGATAGAGAGGGACAGAGAAATGTGAAAGATTAGCTGTCAAGGTTCCTGATGATTTTTAGTTCCCATTTCTACCTCCTGGTGAATCCCACTTGTATTTGTGGCTCTTGGGTTCAATGAAAATACTATTTTCATATAGTGAACAAACCTCCCTTCCTAAACCAACTTAAGTAAATTATCTCCTGCAATCAAATGATTTTTGTACTTCTAGTCCTTGCAATAAAAACGATTATGTCCTAATTTACTCATTTATATACAATTAAAACCAGGAAAAACAAAATAAAACACTTTGTCAGAAACAAAAAAAACTTAGGACCAAGAAGTCATAAGAAAGTTTCTCTTTAAAAATTAAATTTTCTGAGAATAAGGATCACTGTCTCTTATTTATTTATCCACAGAACCCAGTATAGAATTCTGCAACTAATAGCTACCAAAGAAAACACTGGTTAGATTTAACAATCCCTGCATACTATAGAATATATCATGAGAATTAAACTTCACTGAAAAATAGGGAATATCTAAAATGCTACACGAAGAAAGTTTTTTAAAAAAATATTGATGCATATGTTCCACACTTTATTTTTGATAATTTTTATTTCTATTTTGAAGTTCCTAATAAGTAGAGATGTTCAGAATGATAGTGATGGCAAGATACTAAATTCTTCAATAAAAATAATCTCAGTGTGGGAAATAACCAAGAATAAAGAAGATGACTTAAGTCAGGGGTTGGCAAACTTTTTCTGTAACTTGCTATATAGTGAATATATCAGGCTTTGCAGTTTGCTGTTGCAACTACGCAACTCCCCTATTGTAGTTCAATGTAGTCAGACATTATGCAAACAAAATCAGCATAACTGTGTCTCAATAAAACTTTACAAAAACAGGCAATGATATAGATTTGACCTATAGTCTATAGTTTCCTAACTGCTGATTTAAGTTATTAAACAAAATTTCTCCTAATACATACTCAACTAATGAAATTTATATTCATTAAATCAACACTGGAGTGCCCACATGGGATAAGCAAAAGGTAGAGTAAATAATTTTTCACTGAAATAAATAGTAATGTTTTACTTTAAATGTTTATTTACCCTGAATTTAGAAAAAAAAATCTATCCTAATTAGGAGAATAAAAAAAAAATCAAAAATAGATTTCCCTCATGAGAGAAGCTATAAAGAAGAACTCACAATTAGGGTGTGACCCCATGTCTTCTAGTTTTTTCTGAATGTAAACTACTATTTACTTTAATACAGAGAAAAATGTGTATTTCCCCTGATAGTAATGGTCTGCTTGTCATGATATAACTGATTTTCTATGAAGTATAAAAAGCATAACCCACCCGTCGAAATATATGAGTAAAATGATATAAAGTTGGTAATATGTAATTTTAGTGGAAAAAGACCCAAGGGGATAAAAATTGGCTAGCAATACTGTAAATATTGCTATATAGTATGTACTGATACCTATGTCCAATATTATGTCAAGAAATTTTATATATATTATCTTTAAACTTTATAATCACCTAAAAGATATTTATTACCATTTCCACTGAAGCTCAAAACATATTCTACTAAAGAATCAGATTTAAAAACTGAAGTTGGGCCAAGGTTACACTGCAATTTTGTGGTCGAGCCAGAACTGTACCCTCATGTGTCTGACTCCAAAGCCTGCATCTTTGTAGAACAATGGAAATTTTTAATGGCTCCCCAGTGGAGCAGACAAAGTGTGATTCTTGCCCTTCAGAGGTTTTGGATCTCATGGGCACATTTTCTTACCTGTGGTACTGGGTGCTTTTATCACTCACTCCTCTCCCACCATAGTTGACCCCAAGTATTTTCACAGACATTAATATACAGAAACCCAAATTTAGGCTTTCAAAAGAAATATCAGATATATAGAAATTATTAAGAGTACTGGATTACTCATCCTTTATGTTGTCTAGGTGAAGCAAAAATAATGACAATCTCTTTGATAAAATTTTAGAAAATAAAAAGAAAAATCCTAAAAATTATCTCCCCCTAGTCAACACAATGACATGGAGGATTACTTACCGATGACAATGCCACCAATGGCTCCGGCATTCTGGATGTTGCGTGCCTTTTCTGCAAACATACACTGTCCTCTTTGTATCAGAGCGATTTTTCCCACCACTGCCTCAGGGTTAGTAAGCTCTGAACAACCATTGTATGGTTTACTGCTTGCAACAAATCCTCTTGTCTGTCAGAAATAAAAGTAACTTAAATACTTTAATCTTCTCAAATTGCAATCTAGTCATTACCCCTCAGTATTTAGAGCTTTAAGAGAACTAGAACTCATTTTTTTCTAATTATAACATATTAATATATAGTTAGCATACAATTTTGTTTTAAACATTTCACGTATCACAGTACCCAACCAGTATTTCTATTGTGCTTTGTAGTTTATAAAGCATTTTTACATAAATTACTAAATCTGATCTTCATAATGACTCTGAGCAAAACAATACAAATAGTATTTCCATTAACATATGGGGAAACTGAGACTCAGGTCACATAATTTGCTCAAAGATATGGTGTTAGTAAGCGGTAAAGTCGGGACCTATCGGCAGATTCACTACATTTACAACAGGTGGGAACCATTTTTAAACTATCGTTGGTAACTGGAAAACTTTTTGAAAGAGGGAAAAAAATACATTTAGTCTATATGAATCTGCAAGCAGTTCTTTTTCCTAGAAAAATTAAATCCACCAGAGAACTGATTTTTTTTATAGTTGTTAATACAGAGACTATTAATATCCTTCACTGCCTTAGAATGTAAACTCTCTGAGGCCATGGATCTTCTTCATTGGTTTTGTAAACTGATATACAGCAAGTGGTACCTGGAATACAGTAGGCACTCAATATACATTTGCTGAATGAATCCAATGTATAAACCTTTTACATAGTTTAAAACACACATTAGACAAAAGTCTAAATTCAGAGTAATAGAATGGAAAGAACATTGGCTTTAGATTGTCAGGATACTTGGGCTGTGGTCACGGCTGTTCAATTAGTCAGATATACCTGCGAATTGTTGAGCTATGCAGGTCTTTTTTCCCGTATTATAACTAAGAGGACCTACTAGCTTAGTGTTCTTTAAAGTTTGCTCAGTGGAACTTCAGGGTCCCAGGCTGCCTATATAGCCACTTGAACCAGAGCACTGCTGCTTTTAGCTGTTTTTCTACATTAAGCTCCTAAGTTAGATTTTTGTCCAAAAATCTAACTAGTGGTTGTCAGAAAGTTTGAAAATCATTTTAGATAAATTAAAGGTGCTAAATTAGAGAAGAGACCAAGCAATTGGATATAATCTGAACAAAATTTTAATTAAAATTCTATAATCATAATTATATAAAGTATGACTCAAATTTTTAAAATATTTTACTTGACAAATCTGAGAGGCTGAATACTGAAGTTTTTAAAACAAATTAAAACTATTAAATTAGAGACTAAAAAATTAGACAATACTTAATGTTTTAAATTCAATTTCAACAAGCATATTTTAAATTTATATTACCTCTTTATGTTTAGACAGATCCGGCCCAAACTGAGCTGGTCCAGCAGTCAATACTACCCTGCCAAAAAATGGGTGGGAAACAATTTGTACAGCTCGTGGAGGTAGCTGCTGTTCTTTTTGTTGCTGACTTGACAATTCAATCATCTCCTGCATGAACCTCAACCCATCTTCAGCATCAATTGAACTAGCAGCCTATGAAAGAAACAGATCCATTTTATCCTTCCTTTCTGGAAAATTCCACCAACCTTTCTGATTTTCTAAATACAAAGCACTATAGTCTCCCACTCTAAAATTTCTCCTTTCACTTTAGGTCACCAAGTATTTATGGTTTACTTGTCCTCAAAAATATTACTTGCAGAAATATTTTCTGAAAATATCTGTAATTTTTATCAGTGTCATTCTCACTATTCTATAAACCACTTTTGATGCAGTGAGAACTGGACTTCTATCAAATGTTCGCTTTGCTTGCTTTTCCCACTGGCTTCCCCTGTGAAGCAATAAACCCCATACCTGACTGACCCATATACTTCCCCTACTTGAAAGGAAGAACTAACAACCAGATACAATTTGATTCGAAACATATGTATCAAGTACTTATTCTATTCCAGCACTTGCCTAGGCACTGGAGAGACAGTGGTTAACAAGCCTGTGTCTAGAGGAGAAACACGTAAAATTAGCTATGATAAAATTTCTCAAGTGGGAAAGCGTATAGGAATACAGACAAGAGAACAATTGGTTCTGCTGTGTGTTATCAGGGAAAGATTTAGAGTCACATTTGACTTGAGTTTTAACAGAGGAAAAGTTGAAGAATGACTGAGTATAATAGAAAAAAGAAGATAGATTCTTGACACTTCACAGGAAAAAGCAACAGGACATGATAGGAGTTGGAGGATTGAGGACGACAGAGAGGAATTGGGAGATAGGAGTTAAAGCCTATGCTGAAATTTCTAGCTTTGATTACTTAGAGAATGATGATCGAGTTTACTTGCATAGAGAACAAAAGAAGGAAAGATGGGTTGAGGTACAGGCAGGAAGAGAGTAAAGAAGGAATAGATAATTCAAGTTTGGACAGATTGAGACTGAGATGCAGAAATGCATAACAGGTAGATCAAAGCTGAGTTTAAGATTAAGTTAGGAATCAGGGTTACTTACATATATCTAAGAATCATATGTACAAAGATGATAGCTGAGTTTGTGGAAATAGGCAAGACTGTTGAAGAGCATACGGAGAAAATATCATCTAGATTCTTGGAAAAGTGCCTACACTGAGTGTTTGTACCAAGAAAGGAGAGCTACAAAGGAATCTACAAAACAATGAACAGAGAAGTATAAAAAGAACTATGCTGCTGAAATATCCTGGAGGCCAAGAAAGGAAAATGTTTTAAGAAGGGGTCAGTCAACAGTTATAGAAAAGTTAAATCATATGAGGATTAGGAGGCCACTTGGTAGCCATTATGTCATTGGTGGCCTAAGTAACAGCAATGTCTTAAGAGATGTCACTCCCACCAGCAGGAAGTGAGGGTGAGTAAAACATACGGAAGAAGGAAGAATACTCTTTAAGGAAGGATGGATGAGGCAAAAACACGGATGAGATGACAATTTGAAGGCATGGCGTGGTTATGGGAAGGTTAAATTTAAGATTAAGGGATACCTGAATATGGTTTTCGGTAGAAATTATTCAGCAAACTATGTAGTTTTTTGAGAATCGCTATGCTAATAAGGTAAATAATTTAAAGACCTCCTGTTATAAAAACTTTTAAAGTAAAAGTCAATAAAAATATCCCCCAAAATTATCTTTCTTAGGCTCAGACAAATAAAATGCCTATAATAAAATACTTAAGATTCAATAGCTCTTTAGAAACTAAAATATAAAAGAGATGTAAATAGTAAAACTAATTACTAGTTCTTAAAGTTAGGCTCTAAATAAAAGTAACAGTGGAAAGACAATGGACTGAGAAATAGAAAATTTAGATTTGAGTCCTACATTTGAGCATATTAACTTAAGCAAATTACTCAACCTATCTCTGACTTAGTTAATTTATTTATACTATAAAGGAGTTGAATTAGATGACTTTCCAAGATACTTCCGAGTCCTAAAATTCTGATTCTCTTATCTTGAAAAAATGTATTTAAAGTTTTTAAAAACTCAAATGTCATTATCTTATTAAAGCTAATGAGACCAAAGAAAGCAGAGAAGAGATGGTATCTAATTAGTACAGCAATGTCTTACTTGGATTGCATGTTGGACCAACTGGACTCGCCCATCTTTGAGGTGAATCAAACTCACCCCCATCTTCTTCAGGATTTCTAAATGCTCAGGGTTAGTGGCCATGAAATCTCTGGCTCTCAGAGGTGGTTTAGCTCCACTCCTGAAACTCTCCTCTCTGCTAAAAGTAATTATAGGCAAGGCTTAAAAAACTACAAGTCAGAACTGGCAAAAAACACAAGCCAATTAAAAATAATGTTAAATATGTACAAAATTGCTAGTTTCAGAATAAAACTATAATAACTGGAAACAGTTATTTTTCTACATATAATTTAGGTTATTAATAAGTGGCATAGCTTTCAAACAGCATATTTTCCAGTTACAAAAGCATGTATATTGTCTATATAAGGTAACAGCATTGTAACTGTTTGAAGGTACAGAATAGATTTGCTTGGGCATTTGTAACTACTGATGTTTTCCTCTAAAACCAAGATGTTTCTCCCAATATTTTAAAAGCAAAATAATACTTATATCAATAAATGATAATGCTCACATAAAAAATATATTTTTTAAAATATATTTTTTAAAATTTTCCTGCAATGGCCTTTCTAATGTAACTATTTGGAAGAAAATGAACTCATTAAGCCAAAAATATTTTTTATTTAATAGGAGTAAGTACTCCCTCAAAAAATAAAAATCAAACAAAAAAATCGCTGTTTTCATGACACAGAAACTACAGACACAAGGAAAAATACTTTCTACACGTATAAGATACGGAAATATTTGATGAAACTATTATGTGTAAAAAGGAGCTACAGAAGTTAAAAACTGTTATATACTACCCACTTATTATTACTTAGTTCATTAAACAAAGATAGACTGAAAACTTTCATAATAATAAAAAAGACATTACTGCAAAATGAGCCTTACTATCTAACTTTACAAAAAAAATTTTAATTTTAATCAGTGATAACTACATACCTCAGTATTTTTGGTCTAAGTGAATGTCTTCTCAGGTGTTGTTATATGTTTCTTAAGTTCTCTGTCATTTACTAAGAATTAACTTTGATATTAACAAATAAAAAATAATACATCTTACACTCTGATGATGCCTCTAGGACAGCTCTTATCCACCACATTTTTCAAGGGTTCACGAATGCTCTGAGCATACAATGGGTCATTAGGGAAGAGAATCTGAGTATTTGGACAAGTCCAGTCAAAATTACTGTCATCCAGTTCTGTATATTCTGAGGTCTACAATATAAAAAAATTTTATGTAAATAAAAATAATTATTTTACTGAACATTATGATTTTTTAAAAGGAGACATTTAATGAAGTCTAAGTGTATACAGAATGCAATAAAAACAAAATAAGAAAACGTTATATGTACTTTTCCTCCTACCATACAAATATTTATTGAATTCTAGTCATAGATTACTTTTCACTAGAAAACAAACATATGGAAGTAAAAAAGAGAATAAGACAGCTAACTCGAAAACTCACTGTATTCTTCTTAGAGATGTTTTGATTTGTAGTAGAGAGCCAAAGAGGTAATAGATGAGCTTCTGTTGTAAAGATGTAATCTTCTATGTCAAAAATAATGTCTTCTTTATCAGCAAATAATAGGTAAAGATATTTAAACATTTCAGCCAAGAAGAAAGAATCCATTCTAAAATGAAAAGTCACAAATAAATATAAGAACATAAAATATCTAAATGCCAACTATCTGAGAGCCATATAGTCAAGGTCAATAACCCTGTCTATACTAATTTAGATGTCCAATGATCCACAGAGTATATCAATCTCCCAGTGGCAGAATAATCTTGTCTCCAAGTAAATTCCATGTTAATGAAAAAGACCAGAGTAGCTGCCTAACACACAGGTACACTAAATCTTGTCAATAATGCAGACAAGATTTTTCTATAGGTCTTCCAATAAGGAAAAGTTCTCTATTTCTTCTACAGAGAATCAAGAGCAGGGAAATAACCCAGATGAATTTTATTAGTGAGAACCATATAACAATCTTCAACTAATATTAACAGAACTGGATAAAATCATACAATTCTGATGGAGTTTATTATATAGCCATTTAAGTGATAAACAAGAAGGCTTTACAGGTAATCATTTATAAAAAGTTACATGAAAAAAGTACAACACAAAGTCACATGGGCTGTAATTATAATACTATAAATATTTCTATACCCGTCAAGAAGGGAATGTGGAGAAATAAAGAGAGTAAAAATATATGTGCCTTTACAAATGATTTAATATTATTGTTTTAATAACTTTTTAAAGAAAAGTTTAAATAAAATTCAAAGTGTCAGAAAAAGAGCATAGCTGGTAGATGGAGTTATAGTAACATCAAATTTAATTTACTACCTCCCAAAGCACCCTGGGTTTTGGCAGTAATAAATAACTTTTAGTTTTCTGGACAGGGTGCATAGTTTCACACCTCTGGCCAAGTATAATTCCTGGCACATAGTAGACACTCAATAAACATTTACTCAATTGAATGCAAGTTTAAATAGCATTATTAAAGAATGAGCTGGAGAAGTAGTGGAACACAGTGGAAGAATATGGACTTTGGAAACAGATCTTCCATTAACTCTGTGACCATGGGAATATCATATAAAGACTGTGAACTTCACTCGACTTCTGTAAAAGGAACATGATAATACACTCACGGCATTGGTGTAAAGACTAAATGTCAATTATTTAGCAAAGTAGCTGGCATATATATGACATCAAAACTACAGCTATGATTTCTCATACATACAAATGATTTTTTATTTTGGAACAAAAACTCATTTGTACTGCTTCAAAACTTTTTGGGGTCTCAATCTTTTTAGAATAAACACTTGCCTGTCAATCTGCAATACACTTATAATTTAACCTTTTCTAAAGGACTGACAGTTACTACATGAGCAAATGCTATATGGAGAACTGTAGACTGTCGAGCAGGATGATTGATAACTGGTGAATGCTAGAACTGATTATGAAACAGATGATTTGTACACATTTAGAAAGGAATAGGACCTGGTGAGACCACTACAACAATACGAACTGGGTAAAGCTAGCAACCTGAGTATTATGTCATATGATCTAATTTGTATTCTAAAAGCCATAAATGTATACATAAATGCAAACATACAGCCATTAAAAAAGTCCTGAAGATTATCAGATTGTTAACAGTGATTATCTTAGGCAAGTAGGGGAGAGTGTCTTAGGAAAGATTTTCATGTTCTTTTTGCCATCTAAATTCTTTTTAGTAATCATCTGTTATTAGGAAAACAGCTATTTCAATTTTAAAACTTGGTGCATGTGTGCGCACACGGGTGTGCTGGTGAGCTGGAGGAGAGCCCTAGTAGATCCGCAGGGGAACAAGCAACCAAATGCAAAGAGCCAGTAACTGAAAGCTCTCAAGTGCCATAAGGCACTGGTCACAGTCCAACCAAAATTCTTCCTAACAATTTGGATGAAAAAGTTTTTGCTTATCCAAACTGCAGATCACGGAAAACTCGTAGTTTAGATAATAGATAAGATGACTGAAATGAGATTTGACCTCTCTTTTTGGTCTAGAAACTGAAAAAAACAACAAAATGAAATTTTTCTAGGTTAAGTATAAAGTTCTAAGTTTACACTAAAAAAACAAACTCAGCTGTTCAAGGGCAGGGTAGAAAACACCCATTTGTCAGCAGGCTATATAGTACCTGAGGCTTGCTGATCGCAAGCTCACTGTGAGTTGAACATAATAAAGCTGCTAAAACATCTGAAGTACACCTAGTAACGCGGTATAATAAAGATTTGTAGTTCTCAACCTTCTGTCGGGCTAAACACATCTTAGAGGTACAATGGCTCCAATGATGAACAGTGAGCTGCTGAAGCAGTGGTCCTCAATTAGATAGAGGGTATAAACTTGTCAGCCCCTCAGAAAATCAGGGATCCCTTGTTTGAATCCAGATAGTTACAGTGCTGTTGTGCTGGGCATACCCTGAGAGTATGGTTAAGTCTGGACATCATATTTTAAGAGAGACTCCGTATACCTGAATACAATCAGAATAGGGCAAAGGCAGTGGCAAGAAGTTCAGAAACAATGTCATAAAAGGAATATTTGATGGGCAGGGGAAGGATGTTTAAACTTTGAAAAATGTAACTCGGCTGGGCGTGGTGGCTCACGTCTATAACCCCAGCACTTTGGGAGGCTGAGGCAGGAGACTTGCTTGAGGCCAGGAGTTTGAGAAAAGCCTGGGCAACATAGAGAGACCCTGTCTCTACAAAAAGCAGAAAAATTAACCAGGTGTGGTGATGCGCGTCTGTGGTCCCAGCTACTTGGGAGAATGAGGTACAAGGCTTGCTTGAGCCCAGGAGTTCAAGGGTGCAATGAGCTATGATTGTGCCACCGTACTCCAGCCTGGGAGGGGGAAGGAGGAAGGGAGGGAAGAAAGGAAAATGGAACTCCCTAAACAGAGTAAATCATGTCTTCCTCTGTAATTCCTCAACCTGTTGCCTCTTTTCCATTATGGAACATATCACATGGTTGTGATTATTTCTTTACAGACCTATCTTATTCATTAATAAGTCACAGGAGGGAAGGCACTAGTTCTATTTTACCTTTCTATCCTCATACCTAAGTGCAGTGCCTGGCACATAGTAGGTGCTTAATTATTGTCCTTTGAATGAATTGCCAGTGTAACACAGTTGCCAAGAGTCAATCTGCCTTGATTTGAATTCTAACTTAACCTTACTAATTGTGTGACCTTGGGCAAGCTCCCTAACTTCTCTTTGCCTTGGTTTCTTCATCTTTAAAATGAAGATTATAATAGAATTACACTTTTGAGGGTTGTTGTAAGGATCAAGTAAGTTAAAGCATATAAAGTGCTTAGAAGGGTGTCTGGAGTACAGGAAATAGTCAATAAATGTCAGCGACAAATACAACGTATATCTGCTTTAGTTTCTTGCTGTTACTTGTGTGCCTGCTTCCAGAAACCTATCCATTTCTCATCAGCAGAGACAGAGGTTCCAAGACTAATTAACTATTACCCAAATACTCTGAGTAAAAGACTAAGGGACAACCCTATGAGCAGACAATGAGTGCTATGTTTCTCATGTCTGTGGTCCCTCTGCCTGGAATGTCTTTTACTTCTTTCTTCTTCTAATTCTTGCTCATCCTTCAGGACACAGGATCTCCAGGAAGCTTTCAGTGACTATCATATCCCAACATGTGTTTCACGCTCCCTTTAATGTGTTTCATAGCACTTATACAATGCTTTAAAAGTCTGTTTATCTGCCTGTCCTCAGTGATTCAATGACACAAAGCACATATCTTCACATCTTTAATCCTCAAAAACTAGTAATAACCCTGGCACATAAAAGGCCTTAGTAAATATTTGTGGAATGAACATTGCTAACCAAATGAATAAACAAGCTTTAGCATTCATTTAGAGATGTGATAACCAGATAAGCACTCTTGGAATAACTGGAATGTTTGTGAATATCACATTGACCAGAGTGCTTTTTATAGCTTGAGAACTTCATGCCATCCACATCCATCCAGTATCCAATGAAACAGAAACTAACATTGGTCTTCCACACCCCTTCAAATCAGCAACAGAATAAGAGTACACACAGCCTTTGAGGAAATCTGGATTAAGCACAGCTCATAATCCAGATCATTCATCATCATCTTGATAATTTCTAATATCTTATATTAAAAAAATTAACAAAGGGGGAAAAACATTTCAAATACTCCTAAAAACAAGGTTCTGATATTTAACAATCATTCATTCATTCATCTATTTAAAAACCATTTGAACACCTACAATACACCAGGCACTAAGATAGAAATAAAAACTTTTCAAACAATTTAAAAATGTGTTATTCAAGAGAGTTTTAAAAAACAAAAACCATGAAATAAGGTTTGTGTCCTGAAATACGCTTTGAAAAAGAATTAAACTTATCTGAATTCTAACTAGTAGTTGCATTTTGTGTTGTTTCAGAGTTACACTGAGGAAAGGGGAGGTTAGCAATTGTTTTACCTGTCCTCATGACTTCCAGTACGAACATCCTTCATGGCAGCAAATCCGCAAGGCACTCTAGCATATTTATTTAAATTTTCAATAAGTGTTTTCCCTACTTCAAGGTAGTAAGGATCTCCTGTAGCCTAATAAAAAGGAGAATATATGTATACACATACACAGCTTATATAGTACCACATACTCATTCATCTATCAAATATTTATTGAGTACCTACTAGGTGCCAGGCACTCCATCAGGCACTGGAACATGTTACATAGAACTGAGCTCTGAACATAAGCCATGGACCTGCTTTACAGAATTTCTTAAATATACAATTGAAAAGTTGTGCAACCATATTATCTTTGCCTTTAGATTAAATGTTTAATGCCCAGAAAGGTTACCTGATCGAAGAAAGGCAAGAGACATGCTTTAGAAAGCATCTCTAGAACATAAAATTTCTCTTTGAAAAAAATGCTTATATAAATATTTTAAAAAGGCATAAACTTACATGTCAATCCTGGCATCTTTCAATAACTCTACACACTAGATGAATAAGCAGTATGATATATTCAACCATTATAATATTAAAAGAGTACTATGTGCTTTTTTTTGTTTTGTTTGTTTTTTTATTTTTTCTTTTTTGAGACAGAGTCTTACTCTGTTGCCTGGGCTAGAGTGCCACGTGGCGTCAGCCTGGCTCACAGCAACTTTAAACTCCTGGGCACAAGCGATCCTCCTGCCTCAGCCTCCCGAGTAGCTGGGACTACAGGCATACGCCACCAGGCCCAGCTAACTTTTTCTATATTTTTAGTTGTCCAGCTAATTTCTTTCTATTTTTAGTAGAGACGAGGTCTCGCTCTTGCTCAGGCTGGTCTTGAACTCCTGAGCTCAAACAATCCACCCCCCTCGGCCTCCCAGAGTGCTAGGATTACAGGCGTGAACCACTGCACCAGGCCTAAAAGAGGACTTTGAAAACCCAATTACTACTTTAAAAGAGAGATTTAAACAGAGAATGGGGGCTAAAAAGCCAAGAGAGGTAAATTATCTTACTTTATATAGGAAGTAGGTACTTTCTGCAAATTCTGGCCTTAAAGGATGTTGAGCCCAATGTACCCTGAAATCTGTAGTAAATGCCTGAACAAAACAACATACAAATATGCATTAAAAATATGATTAAATAAACAAGTACTTCTAAAATACATAGCAGTACACATTAACTCATAAATAGGGAAAAGCAATCAGAATATCAATCATGACATATTTTCATCAATAGAACATCAATTTTCATTGCTTAAAATCACAATTCATTTTGCAAAGGCTGCTATTTTTACCAATTGAATGGACTGCTTTTTAAATAAATATTTTGGCTATTCGCAAACTCAGAAAAACTCAGTAATAAAGTAATGAAACTCAGTAATGCCACAAATGGGTCCTGATTGTCTACATAATTATGTTTTCTTTTTCTTCCTTCTCTCTACTTTTTCCTCTTAATTATGACTTCCCCAGTTTTCATATTTCTGTTTAAATGTTTTAAATTGATAAAAATTACATATATTTATGGTGTACAACATATTTTGATATATGTATACACAGTAGAATGGCTAAATCAAGCTAATTAACATATGCATCACCCCACATTCTTTTTTTGTGTGGTGAGAACACTTAAAATTTACTGTCTTAGCAATTTTCAAGTATGCATATTTCTATTTTAGCATTATTTTAGCATATGTTT
>RJWJ010019712.1:0-29914 GCA_004363605.1 Indri indri | reverse complement strand
AGCATCCATGCCAGCCCCTCCTAATATCTGCCCTCCCCTACTCTTGCCCGCCACTCCCCCACCCCCCACCTTCAGCAGCCAAGAATGGTTACAAGCACAGGTTTTGGAGTCAGAGAGTGCTGAGTTCAAATAATGACAATGCCACTTACAATGACAAGCTCTTTCATCTTTATGAGCCTCGGTTTCCCCACCTGCAAAATGGATATAATAGCTCCTACTTCATAAGATTGTCAGTAGGAATAAATGAGAAAATGCATGTAACCAGCTTAACATAGGACACAGCCTCCAGAGGGGCTCAATGAGGGTAACCAGTCCAGTATGTCATCCAGACTGTGCCTGAACTCCAGAATCCAGGGACAAGGCGACAACTGCCTGCATTCCATTTTCAGACTGAGCGCAAATCTGCCTCTTATGCCCTCGTGGGTGCTGAGGGTAAAGAGGAAGGGGGCCCATATTTATTAAACATTTCCTGTGTGCTGGTGTTATTCATAAATGACTCACAGAAACTAAGGGCCTATCTTAGTCCATTTGTGTTGCTATCCAGAAATACCCGAGGCTGGGTAATTCCTAAAGAAGACAGGTTGCTTCGGCTAATGGTTCTGCAGGCTGTACAAGAAGCATGGTGCCGGCACCTGCATCTGGTGAGAGCCTCGGACTGCTTCCACTCGGGGCAGAGGGAGGGGAAGGAGAGCCGGTGTGCAGAGATCACGCGACAAAAGAGGAAGCGAGTGGGGGGAGGTGCCAGGCTCTTGTGAACATCCACCTCTCACAGGAATTAGCAGAGCGAGAACTCACTCATTACCTCGTGAAGATGGCACCAAGCAATTCATGAGGATCTGCCCCTGCGACCCAACACTTCCCATCAGGACCCACCTCCAACACTGGAGACCAAATTTCAACATGAGGCTTGGAGGGGTCAAATACCCAAACCATAGCAGGGCCTGTCCAGGGCCACATAGGGAAAGTGACCAGGATTTGAACCTGAGTCTGTCCAAGTCTGCACCATGGTACCACAGGAGAATTCTTCATATATGCGAAAGCAGCTCCACAGTCCCGTCGGTGTCTTCTCTTCTCCAGGTAACACATCCTCTAGGCCTCACGGGATATGGGTTTGTGTTCCCTACCATCCTGGGCCCTCTCCTCTTGACAGGCTCTAATTTGTCACCGTCCCTCTTAAACAAACAGCCTCTAGGCACAACGTTCCAGCTGTCTTTTGACCAGTACAGAATACGAATGCACTCTCACCTCCTTTATTCTAGGTGTTATGTTTTTGCTAATCAAACCTAAGATGATGTGGTGCTTGGACTGTTCACATTATGTTGATCATTCTCTGTTACTCCTTCAGCTTATAAGAATAATATGTACCCTTGTGCTTTGAATCGCTCCTAACAGTCATTGTAGGTAATAGAACCCTCTCCAACTAGTTTAGACAAGTCAAACCTATTATGTAATTAGTGGCTCATAGAATCTCCAGCAGGGCTTAAGAGTCAGGCTTGGAAGCAACACAGTCAGGGACAACTCACGAACCACTCTTTACCAAGCTCCTTAACTGGAGACGCCACTGTCATCAGACAAGAGGCACCATGCTCCCCTGCACGATGCTGGTGAAACATTGTCTCTAGAAGCTCTGCCTCCGCTTCTCTGAAATCTTGATCTCCCACACTGAACACCTCCTTCTTCACTTTGGTCTCTTCTAACTGAAGCTCCTAGGTGCATTTTGAGAGTTAAATGAGTTAGTAACAAGTATAATCAGCCTCCAAGATGGCCCCAGTAATCTCCACCTCCTGGTATTTGTGTCCTGAGTAGTCCCCACTCACACTGGATAGGGCTGACCTGTGTAACCAATAGAATGTTACAGAAATGACGTAGTGTGATTTCCAAGACTGGGTCATAAAAGACATTGCAACTTCTGTCTTCCTCTCTTGGAGTATGTGCTCTAGGGGAAGCCAGCTGCTGGGTCATAAGGACACTTAAGCAGAGCTGTGGAGGTCTACGTGGCAAAGAACTGAGGCCTCCTGCCAACCGTCAGCACAAACAAGGCAGGCGGGTAAGGGAGCCTTCTTGGAATGGATCCTGCAGCCCCAGTTGAGCTTTCAGATGTTGCAGCCCTGGCTTACATTGTGGCTGCAACCTCACGGGAGACACTGAACCAGAACTACCAGTAAAGCTGCTCTCAGATACCTGATCCAAAACACTGTATGAGATGACATTTTTTTTTTTTAAATGAAGTTTAACATTTGTCACTCAAGTTTTGGGAGAATTTGTTATGAAGCAAAAGTGACTAACACAATGCATGTAAAGACTTGGAACTCTGCCTAGCTCATGGTCAGCATTCTCTAAATGCTGTCATTATTCTCATCCTCATTCACCTCTGTGTCAAACATCAGAGGCCATCACCACAGCAACCTGGGGAGTATGGAAAAGGAGAAACAGTGATGATTTCCCGTAACACTCCCAGAAACTATGGCTGGGCACGTTAGTATCCAGGTTCCAGAGAGAAAGGTTCAGGATTTGAGCCCGGCTGTCTGACGTTAGCCCACCAGCTGATGCTGTTTGTCATACGACAGGCACCAATGCAGGCTGGATTTCACTGTGGGAAGCTCCCCACTTCCTGAATTGTCACTTCAAGTCTCCACGAGGATGGCATGGGGAAGCTAGAGGACCAGCAGAAGCAGAAAGGGAGAGAAGCCAGGAATTATAATGAATCCCAGTGCTCTGACACCAGCACTCACAGTTCCTCACCACCACCCTTTTGGGCAGAGATGTCACAGAAACCCAAGGTAATTCCACTGACACGAAGCATTAGGAGATGACAACTCCTTACCAAAGAATTTTCTGGTTTAAAGTGTAGGCTGTCTGGAAACGTACCTGTTCTCCCAGGAAGCCCCCAGGGCTCCCGCTCTGGCTGGCTGCCTTCCTCCATGTCTTGTTTCTTCTCCACATTTAAGCTGCCACCACCAGCTCTGGTCTTGGGGAGTTGCCTTGTCCCAGTCCTGGTGATAACCTTGGAGGGGAATCAGCCTCCCCCTACCCGCTTCTTTGCTGTCTCCCAAACAGGTACCTAAGGCCCTTTCATTGTAAGGTTTTTCTTGCTGCTTGCTATGGGGTGGGGAAGCAAAAAATAATAAACGGTGGAAAGAGTTTTAGGAACTTACAGCATGGAGAAATGCCGGAGAGTAGAGGTTTGAAGACAGACTCACCTAGCTCAAATTCTGATAAAATGATGTCATTGATATGGCTGGAGGTGAAAGACACAACTTCCCCGAGTCTCAGTTTAGTCATCTGAATAATAAAGATAATCCTTTAGAGAGGGCAATTCTGCAAGAGCTAGCAAAATCTAAAGTGAATATACCCTTCCATTGCCAAGAAACTGCCCTACGGACATAACTCTCACCTATGCTCAAAATTCAGTGCACCGAGTTCCATGACAACAATATTTTTAATAAAAGGTTGCAGATTTTCACCCGTTGGGAAATAGGTAAATAAATTATGGAGCATCCATGTGATGAAATTGTTTTGCAGCTGTTGGACAAAAAAAAAAGAAGCAGAAAAAAGAGAACATGTCAACAGCTCTTTCTCCTCAAATGGCGTGGTCCGGCCTCTATCCCTGGCTGCCCTCCTTGTTGCCTGCCATCGTGTCTCCTACTGTATTTGGGCCTGCACCCAGTGGAGCACGTCGAAACCAGTGGAGGGTCCACAAAGAGCTGGTGAGTAGTGGAATGCCACAGAGCTGCGTTTTTGCTGTATGAGAGCCAGTCTTCTGACCTTTCCGAAACCAACCCCCTTTGCAGACAAGCTAGTGGCAGCATAGGCCATGGAGTCCAGGACTCTCTCACTGCCCCAGGCCCTCGCACCTTTCCCGTCTTTTCCGTCGGTGTCCTAACTCGGGTCTCCTCATCCCTTCCCTTAGCTATTGCAACACTTTAACTGAGGTTTCTGCCTCTGTGTCTTCCCTCCAGTCCATCCTCCACACTCCACACTGCTGGCAGAATAGTCTCCTAGAGCACAGCTCTGCCTCACTCTAGCTCCTGGGCAGTGATGGAGGAAAGTCCCACCCCACTATCCAATCTCACCTTCTCTCCCACTAATCCCATTTAAGATGAGCCACCCTCATGCCTGGCAAAGGATCTTGCCTTTACCTTTGTTTATGCTTTTTTGCCCTCCACCTGCAAAGCAGATCCTTCTCTGGATCTGCTTCCTTGCTGGGACTCTTTCTCCATCTTTTCATACCCAAATCCTACTGATCCCCAAAGCCTTCCCTGGTCACAGCCTCTGCCCCCATTCCTCCCACTTAGTTGGCTCAGAAATCCACCATCTACAGAACTGGTCCCGCCACTAGGCTGGGAGAGCAGTCACCACAGAAGGTTCCCCTCCCAGTCCCCGGGGGGACCTGGCATTTCATAAGCAGCAGATGCTCAATAATCACTTGAGAAATGATTAATGAGTAAACCAGAGCAATGAATTACTACAGGAATAATTTCCAAGTGAATGAAAGAGTAAATGAATGGATTGCCCTGAATTCATGAAGGAATGATTAAAACTGACCTTGGAGTCTCATGGTCACTGATTCCTTTTCCCCAGATAATTGAAACCCAACAATGCAAAGATCCCCACCATGGTAAAGAAAGTCCAGACACAATAGAAGGATACAGTTTTCTTGGGATTCCATGAGGACATCCCAGTAGAGAAACAACGTAAACAGCAGAAGAGGAAACCACAGAAGAGGAAATATAGACGGCCAAAAAATATGGAAATATAGTCGACCTCACTCATAATAAAAAAGTGTAATTTAAAATGAGACATAATTTTGTTCTGTGTTAAATGTGTGATACTTAGTCGGCAGAGGAGGTGAAACATGTATTTCCAAATACTATTGGTGGAAATGTTACCATATCTTAATATTTATTGAAGTCAATCTGGAAATTCACATAAAAATTTTTACCTTTCAAATATGTGTACCCTTTGACCTAGCAATTCCACTTTTAAGAATTAATCTTAAAGAAATAATTGGGCAAGAAGACAAAGACTTATGTACAGATTTTTATTTTAACCTTGTTCGTAAGAATAAAAAGTAGGAAACAATATGAGTCTACCAATAATAGTCTAGTTAAATAATGTATGCTTTGTCACACACTGAAAAAATCAAACCCCGTGCAGCCATTAAAAAGAATGAGGGAGAGCCTTCTGTATAGACAGGACACAATACCCCCATATCATGAACTGGCCAAAACAGATGAAGAATGATATGATCCTTTTTATTTAATATATGATTTATAATGTTAATTTGTGAATGCAAGAATTATGGGAATCTATATGCCAAAATGGCTAGGATTGTGAGAGGAACTGTTGCTCTTTATATACTTTAGTGGTTTTCAAAAAAATAATCAGTGATTACTTTTATAATTAGAAAAATACATGGCACAGAAAATACATAAACATTACTTTTATAATCAGAAAAATATATTGGTTTAAGTGATACGCTGGAGAGCCCAAGAGACAGCTGGAGGGTCCTGGCTTGAGTTCCACCAGCCCTGTCCCTGTTTTCCACCTGGCTCCCAGCCTCTGCTCAGTCTGCCCAGGGATCCAGTCCCTGGGAAAGGCTGCCCCAGCCCACTTTCTGGAACAATGGAAACAATGGTGTTTCCTACAGCAACGTCAAGAGCAACCTCCAGAATAAGCCTTGAACTAACTTCAGTCCTGCACAAATGGGCTGAGTGTGTGAAGTTCCTGCAGCTCAGGAAAAGCTGAGCAGGGTGGACCTTTGGGGACAGGCGCCCTTTTCGGCGGCCTTGCCCAGCTTTGTTTCAAGGCCATACTACCTGTGGCTTCTGCCCAGACCACTCTTAGAATTCACTGACTTCATCCGCAGCTCCAGGGTATGAACTGATAAGGTTTAGACAGAGTGTCAAACCAACCAGAACAGGGGTGAGGGGAAAGGGTGTTCTTTTAACCCAAAAGCTCCATGGGAAAGGAGGCAACATGGTAAAACAGTATTTGCTAACGTTTTGTAACTGTTGTGTGACAGACACTGTGTTGGTTAAGACTTGGGGTCAGTGGCTTTGGACAAGAACCTAATCTCTATGTGCCTCAGTTTTTTTCATCTGCGAAATGAGATGGTAACACCTATCTCTCAGGGTTGCTATATGGAATCAATGGATCGTACATGTAAAATTCTTAACTCAGTGCCTGGCAGATAATAACTGATCGATAAATAGTCATCGTTATATTAGTCTTGTTGCAGTTACACTTGGTTTGCAGAAGGTGTTGTGCCTTCTTTACCTACCCTCTCATGATGTCAGCTGGCCCAGTTCAAGGAGAGAGTGGCTGAGAACTTTGTCAACAAGCATGGGACCCCTGATAAGTAGTTGGGCATCAGCTAATTAGAATGGCAAGGTGGAGATCAAACTCTAGGTTAACTGAGGCTGTCTCAGGGAGGAGGTGGAAGAAGAACTGCAAGTGAGAGATACCAAAGACTCAAAGATGAGTGTTAGGAGTTGAATTGTGTCCTCCCTCCCTGCCCCCAAATGTTGAAGTCCTAACCCCCAGTACCCGTGAATGTGATCTTATTTAGAAATAGGGCCTTTGCAGATGATCAAGTTATGATGAGGTCATTAGGGTGAGCTCTACTCCAATATGACTATGCCTTTATAAAAGGGAAATTTAGACACCGAGGCAGACATGCACACAGAGAGAAGGCCATATGAAGATGAGAGCAGAGATTGGTGTGATGCGACCACACACCAAGCAAACCACCAGGAGAGAGGCATGGAACAGAAGGAACCAACCCTATGGACATCTTGATCTTGGACGTCTGGCCTCCAGAACTGTAAGACAATAAATTTCTGTTGTTTAAGTTACCTGGTTTGTGGTGCTTAGTTATGGCAGCCCGAGTAAACTGATACAGTGGTGTATAGTAAAGACTGGACAGATCTTTCCTTCTTGCCAACTATGTGACCTTTGACAAGTTACTTACTCTATCTGAGACTAATTCCTTTATATGTGCAATGGGGTTAATATTAGTGACTACCCGTGAGGTTAAGTGAGATACTACCTGAGATGTTTTGACACAAAAATGCTCAGCACAGATGTGCAAATTAGTCACCACTGGAGATCATAAGAGAGGGCCCTGCAATTTAAGTTGCTTCATAAGTATGTGGTTTTTTTCCTCTTTGAAATTCTAAACTCCTTGTGGAGGAAATGAGTCAGCATATTGAATCTCCAACACCAGGACAGTTCCCTGAACTCCATAAATGCTCAGTAAATGCTTCTTATTCAATACGTTACATTCCAAATTAGGATTGCATTAGAGTAAATTCTATAGTAAGAGCCTGATGCCTTTGTATCCTCAGGCTTGGCATAGCACTTGCCACACCTAAGGTATTCAATAAATATTGATTGATTAGTATTGAATATATAAATGGTCTTTATGGGATACATGATTTAGCTTGTAGGATAATTGAATCTCGGGTAAGGGGCAGTATTTTATCAAGAAACAATTTTAGCCATGCCTGTTATTAACTTAGATTGTGGAAATATTAATACAACATAATAAACTAAGGATTATTGGATATTTTCTCTGCCAGGTCCTGAGCTTCGCGCAGATTATCTCTTGCATTCTTTACAACAACAACATCTCGTAACTACAAACGTATTGTCATTTTGCCAGCTGTTGAAACTGAGGCTCAGAGAGATCAAAAACCTTGCTCCTGACTCTCACAGCAAGTAAAGGAGAGCCAAGATCTGAACTCAGAGAGTCTGATCCCAGAGTCCACACACTTAACCGTTATAACTCACTCCTTTCTCTTAGTAAATAAGTAGACCCGTCAGGCTCTTACAATCTAGTTCTAGAATCACCGAATGCTAGGCCTGGAAAGGACCTTGAAAAACATCTAATATAATACTCTTAAAAAAAAAAAAAAAAGAAAGAAAGAAAGAAACTGAGAACCAGGGAAAGCATGTGATTAGCTTCACAATGAGAAATGCCCCAAGAGGGCCTGTAGGTCTCCTGGCCTACCCACTGGTGTGCTATGGTGGGAATGGGGACGTGGGCTATGACTGGCCATTAACGCAGGTCCCCAGCTCTCCATCTCACAGATGGGCAGGGAGGTGTGAAACACTGGCCACCTTCTGCCTCAGTCCGTGGAGAAGACTTGGGCCAGAAATGGCCCTGCACGTCCATCTTTCCCTCTGCAGGAACACCCCTCCCTCTGAGTTTGAGTCTTGCCAGATGCAAATGCAATCCCATGAGCACAGGGCCCGGGCTTTTTTCTAGTTGATGTGCTGTTTGTTATAACTCAGGACACGAATGTCACGGTCCATGGGCTCAATCATGCAGAGAATTGTAGAACATCTACCCCTGCTCCTAAAGGAGGCAAAATGATCCTTATCATGACAGTTATAGCCAAAGAAGGCTGGAGCCAATTCCACAGAAGTCCAGATGGCACCTTTCAGAGCAAGGAAAGGACACTAATGAGCCTTCCTCATATTTCGCAACATGGTGTGTGCTGCACCTGACCTCTCTTCGAGAGCATCTGTCTTCCTCAAGCAGCCTCACCTTCCCACTGCAGCCCCAATGCTGTAACGCATGGCTCCAGCTCATGGCTGGGCTTTCAGGGGTCTGGAACCAGACTCCTCTAAAACCCACAAATGGATGGTTCTTCCAAAGACCTGGGCTCCTCAAAGAACTCTCTAGAAATAGTAATGGTCTCCCTGGAGCTCAAACCGTTCCTGAGCTATTAGGCATTGCCAACATCTGGGCTTAATGCCCAGGGAAACACTGTAAGAGCAACTGTCACACGTGAGCTTTTGTGGGTCACTTAAAATCACCTAGTTATTTTTCACTCAGCTGAGAGGCAGTGTGGCTCTGCCTGGTAGCTTTGGGTTCACCGCCTTCAACATGAGTCAGAAAATGTTAGTGCTGAAGTGGATCCAGGGCACAAATGGTTGTGTTTCTGACACAATTTCTTCTGTTTCATATATTAGGCTTCCATACCAAAAATGCATTTGCAAAGAGAGGTCATTGCTTGGACATTAATAATGAAAATGCGTATCGATTGGTTCTCTAGTTCAATCTCCTCATTATAAGAGGAAACTGAGGCCCAGAGAGAGAAAGCGACTTGTCCAAAACCACACAACTAATGTCAGAGCAGCAATTGAACCAATAGAATCCAGGAGTTCTAGGTCCCAGTGAATATCGACAGCAACCTATTGACAGGTGCCTGAAATTACACCATTAGGAATTGTTACTTTTCCCCCCATACTATTTGGATCTTATTTAGGTATATAAGTAGTAAACATATACACTGTCATTATAAAAACATTTTAAAGACGAAATTTATTTATAAAATTTTTAAAAGTTCTCCTTTGTACCTCCTTGTACTCTACCCAATCCCATTGTTTTTCCCAAGGGCGTCTGATGTTAACAAATGGGTATCAGATTTTTTTAGACCTTTTTCTATGCAGTTGGGAATACATTTACAATATATGATTGAGTTTTAAAAATATATACTTATATATTATAAATATAGGTATATATTTAAAAATCTTATTTATATACTACCACATTTATAAATATAAGATCAAATTATACTGTTTTGAGACTTCCTCTGTTCACTTAACCTTCCATCTTAGCACTCTTTCCATGTTTGTCCATATAAACTTGGTGTTTTGTCAATGGCTCCATAGTATTTCATTTTATGGATGTACTGCAATATCTACTTAGCCATTTGTTTACCTTTAGACACTTGGGTTGTTTCTCACCTTTTTCTGTTGTAGCCATAGCTGCAGTGGACTTTCTTGAACATAAATCTCTGCGATATGAGATAATGCTTCTGTGGAAGAGGTATCTAGACGTGACAATGTGAGATCATTTGTCTAGGGAAGATTTCACTTTAATTTGTAATGATTCACCTTAATGTCCGAAGGTTCCTCTTCTGAACTTTCTTTGAGGACCTGCAACAGCCACAAATTTTACTTATGTTTCACCTAGAATCATCACAGCAACTCAGTGAAAACAAAGTCCTTATTTCAATTGTTTCAAAAACCCACCAGACTAGGAATGGAAGGAGATTATCTTAACTTCATAAAAAGCATTTACAAAAAACCACATATAACATCATATATAATGGTGACTGACTGAACAGTTTCCCCCTAAGATTGGGAAAAAGACAAAGATGTCTGCTTTTAACATAGTACTGCAAGTTCTAGCCAGTGCAATAAGGTAAGAAAAAGAAATACAAGACATATTAATACATCTTGGAAAGGAAGAAACAAAACTGTATTAGCAGATGACATGATTGTCTATGCAGACAATCCCAAAGAATCTAAAAAACATAAACAAAGACAAAAAAACTCTTATAATTAATAAGAGAGTTAAGTAAGGTTGCAGAATACATGATCAACACACAAAAATCCAATGCATTTCTATAATCTAACAATGAATATGGAGAAACTAAAATTAAAAACAATATCATTACAATCACTCCAAAGAAAATGAAATATTAATACTTAGATATAGGTATATATAGGATGTCTATGCTGAAAATTACAAAATGCTAATGAAAGAAATTAAAAACCTAAATAAATGGAGAGACATATCATGTTCATGGATTGGAAGATTCATCATCGTTGAGATGTAAATTCTCCCCAAATTATCAATAGATTTAACACAATTTTTATCAAAATCCCTAAAGGATTTTTGTAGTATGCAAGCCTATTCTAAAATTTATATGGGAGGCAAAAAATGTAAAGTAGCTATGACAACTTTGAAAAAAAATAAAGTAGGAGGAATCACTCTACCTGAAGTTAAGTCTATATAGCTATTATACAGCTACAATAACCAATGTAGTATGATGTTGGTGGAGAGACAGACACATAGATCAGTGAAACGGAACAGAGAAACCATAAATAGCCTCACATGAATATACTCAACTGATTTTTTACCAAGGTACAAAAGCAATTCCAACAAGGAAGGATACCCTTTTCAACAAGCAGTGTTGTAGCAATTGGACATCCATAGGAAAAGAAAAGAGAAAGAGGAAAAAAACCCTCTTGACCCAAATCTCATACTTTATGTAAAAATTATTAATAACTCAAAATTGATTACAGACTCAGCAGTAAACATAAAACTTTAATGCTTTTAGAGAAAAATATAGGAGAAAATTTCAACACCTAAGGCTAGGTTAAAAGATCTTAGACTCAAAATCAAAAACACAATTCATAAAAGGAAAAATTGAGGTAGCCTGTTAGTGCTTCATCAAAATTAAAAACTTTTGCTCTGCAAAGCACCCCATTAAGAGAATAAGAAGAAAAACTACAGACCAAGAGAAAATATTTGCAGGTTACATATTCGATAACAGACTTATAAAGAACTCTCAAAACTTAATAGTAAACAACAAAACAAATAATCCAATTATAAAATGGACAAAAATACATAAACAAACAGTTCACAGAAGAAAATGTACAGATGGCAAATAAGCATTTGAAAATATGTTCAACATCATTGGCTATTAGAAAATGCAAATTTAAAGTACAATGAGATGTCACTGTGTAACTACTAGAATGGCCAAAATAAAAAATAGCAACAATACCAAATGCTGGTGAGGGTGCAATGAAACTTGTTGAGTCATACACTGCTGGTGGAAGTGTCAAATGGCAGAGCTACTCTGGAAAATGGTTTTCCAGTTTCTTCTAAAACTGAGCGTGCACTTACAGTATAACCCAGCATTTGCTCACCTGGGCATTTATCCCAGAGAAATAAAAACTTACATTCACACAAAATCCTGTACATGAATATTCATAGCAGCTTTATTTGTAACATCTAAAACCTGAAAACAACCCAGATAACCTTCAATGGGTGCACGGTTGAACAAATTATGGTTTGTTTAACAATGGTTAAACATAGAGGCCATGGGATACTACATAGCAATACACATGAATGAATTATCGATACACCTAAAATGGATGGATCTCAAGGGAATTACACTGGGTGAAAAAATCCAATCTCAAAAGGTTACACATTGCATAAGTTCTTTTTAAAAATAGTATTCTTGAAATGACAAAATTTTAGAGATGGGGAATAATATTATAGACCAGTGGCTACCAGGGGTTAGGGATGAGGAGGGACAGGAGGTGTGGCTATAAAGAGACAGCACAAGGGAGGCTTGTAGTGATGAACCAGTTCTCTATCTTGATTACAGGGATGGTTACATAAAATTTCATAAAGCTGCAAATGCACATACATGTGCATGAGCACACACACGTACAATAAGTGCACGTAAAACCTGTGAAATCTGAATAAACTCTGGATTGTACCAATGTTAACTTTTTGGTTTTGATATTGTACTATAGTTTTTCTATAGTTATGTAAGTGTCCTTGAGATACCCAGTGAGAAACTGGGTGAAGGGTACATGGAACCTTCCTCTGTGTGTGTGTGTGCGCGCGCGCAACTTCCTGTCAATCTATAGTTATTTCAAAATAAAACATTTTTTAAAATATGGCCATCGAATTCAAAACCCAGCTCTACCACTTTGGTTACAAGCCTCTGTGAGCCTCTGTCTTCATTGTTATAACAAAGATAAGAAGCCAATAAATACCTTCTATTTTTTTGCCTGTCCACATCCATTTTCCCTTCTGTAACAAACTCCAGCCTTCCTTGGGGAACTACCCCTTCTCTGCTTTTAGTCTTAAGGCTTGAATGGGGCTGGCTCTGCCCCTCGCTACATGGAGCAAGATGTGGACCAAGTGTAGTGTCAGTCACAGATACTGGTAGTGGGGGTCACAGAAAACTGATAACTGGAACAGACCTTTGGGAAAGAGAAGCCCCCTTCCTTCTAGCATTGCTGGGAGAACAGGATGAAAGCCTGGAGCTCTGACCACCACCTTGACATCCTGTGGGAACCCCGTCTGAGAGCGGAGCCAACACAGAGGGGCACAGGGCTGAGAGACAGATGGAGACCAGGCACTACTGACGTCATTCGAACCCTTGAGTCTCACCTGGCACTGAGCTCTTCAGTTATGTAAAATTACAATTTTCTGGGTTGTTTATTTATGTAAGTTTGTGTTGGATTTCTTTCTTTAGTGACAGTAAGAGGTCTGATTATTTCAAGCATTTACTTGACACACATGTTTCCAGGACTTTGGATAAAGTGTATAAAACTCTAGGCATGGAGACATTCATCAGTGACGTTTCCCCTGTGGAGACCCCTGCTGTCCTAGAAGGGGGAGCATGGAGATCCCACAAGGAGTCCTTGCCAGGGGAGGGGTCCTGAAGAGGGTAATGAAGACAAAGGAAGGTGACCCTGAAGACAAATGCAGGTAAACTTTCCTGATTTGGCAGTTTTCTCATTGATTTGCCTTCCTTAGCCCTGAGTACAAACCACGGACCTAATATTGCTAAAAACCTGAGATTTTATACAAAGTGTTATACAGAACAATTGTACAATGTTATATACAAAACTATTAGATCATCGTTTAAGCCAGGAAAGGCAGAAAAGTGCAAGACAACCTCAGATCCACCATCTTCAGGATTTTCACTGACTGCCTCAAGGTTTGTTATTGTCACAAATCTTTTGTTATTATTGTCATACATGCCTTCATTTTATGACTATGTACATTTTGTGCAAAGGCTGTGGGATTCCAGTTATGTGAGGTATGTAGAGTAGTTGAATTCACAGAGAGAAAGTAGAATGATGGTTGCCTGGGGATGGTGGGGAATGGGGGGTTATTGTTTAATGAGTATCAAATTTCAGTTTTGCAAGACGAAAAAGTTCTGGAGAGTAGTTGCACAACAGTGTGAATGCTTTAGCACACTGAACTGTACACTTAAAAATGGTTAAAATGGTCAATTTTATATTATGTGTATTTTACCACAATTAAAAATAAAAATTAGGGACAAGCACACACACTTTTCTCTGCCTCCAGGCTCTCTCCTCCCGTTCTTCCTTCGGTCCACTCCAGTCAGCTTCCACCCCCACCCCCCAGCAGGATGGCTCTTTTCAAGGTCAACAGTGACCTCCACACAGCCAAGTCTCATGGGCAGCTGCAGTCCTCATCTGACCAGAACTGTCAATAGTATCTGACACGCTTGATCACGCCCTCCTCCTGGTCCACTTGCTTCGCTTGGATTCCGGAGCACTCTGTCTGTCTCTTCCTCCTATCTCATCGCAACCCATTGGCTCTTTCTTCAAAATGTATACATAAGGCGACACTTCCAACCCCGCTTCTGGATTACTGAAATAGCCTCGTCTCACATCGCTGCTCCTGTCTTTACCGCCAACATCCATCCTCAATGCAGCAGCCAGCGTGATCCCTTTAAAACACGCCACGACATGCCAAACCCTCAGGGTGCCCTGTCTCCATCAGAGTGGAAGTCCAAGTTCATATAAGGCCCTAAACTCCTCAAACTCTGCTCACACAGCTTTCTCCTTTCCCCCTTGCTCTTGGGCACCAGCCCTCCTGGCTGGGGGATACAGCAGGCATCTTTCCACTTCATTACCTGTCATGCTTTTCCCAGACATCCCAATGTCAATACAATGTCTTCATTTCAGTGAGGCCTATTCCGAGCACCTGTTTTTAAAACTCCAACCCATCCCCACCCTAATCATCCTTACACTGCTTTACTTTTTCATGTTCCCTTATCATCAACACGTCTATATCATGATAACACACTTTAGAATTTTTACCTGTTTATTAGGTCTCCTGGTTGGTTTCCATCTTCTGATAGAATCTAAGCAGAGATTCACTGATACAGCCCCAGCTCCTACAACAATAATACCAGGCACATAGCAAGTGCTCAGTAACCATTGGTTCAGTTAATTACCAAATGAATTTCCAGAGTATTTAACTACTGCAAGTAGTTCATTATCTCATTTGATCCGCACAGACATTTTGTGAAGCCTGCCAAGCGATATTATTATAGCCATTTATGGAGGAAGAAATGGAGTCTCAAAAAGACTAAGGGTCTTTCTTCATTTATTTAAAATGCGGTCATTCATTCACTCAGCAAAAGTGCATCGAGTGGCCTCACGGTAGAGCTAGGCCTAGAAAAAGATTAGTTCTGGTCTATTCCTGGGAGCTCCCATTTGAGAAACACTAAGGTCACATGCACCCCCAGTTGAAAGGCAATATAGTACAAAGGCTAAGAGCAGGGGCTTTGGAGTCTGACTGTGTGGCAACCCCGCTGCCCTCTCCCTGGCTCTGTGATCCGGCATGTGCCTCCACAACTTCCTTCCTCAGCTTCCACACTTGTAAGATGGGAAAAGCAGTAACAGCTACTTCACGGTATTATCAAAGAATGCATGTGAAGCACAATCAGCCCATGTCTTTTCTGCCTATCTCTAACAGCCAAGAGGATTTTTATCTGATTTGCTTCCTATAATTTGCATGACAAAACCAACAGGCTTTTTATTCATTTCCAAATATAAAGATAATATTGGACAGGCTTTTCAAACTCAAGAGTGTGACATGCCCACTCTCCATCACCCTGGTGCCTCTCAGCATTCAGATTGCCCGATGTGACCCCAAATCAAGAGAGGGTCCTCATCCATGCCTCCCCGCTTTTGCAGCTGTTCCCAACAGAGGAAGAGCTACTGATTTCCAGCTGCAAGGTTGAAATGGAAACCAGCAAAAGTGCAAGCGAAGGGCTCAATTTCCCAATAGCTGCAGCTGTCTAGCACCCTGAGCTATTTTTAAACTCCTTTTCAGAACCTCCAGTGCTTGCAATGGATCTATTTTCTTAACTGCCAAGAGATAATGCTTAAAAGGGATAGCTTGAAAATATTCCATGGCGCTCATAAAAATGACTGAAATAGATAGTGTATAAGACAGCCTTTGTCTGCAGCGGCAGAGGGAAGCAAGATGAAGTCTTTCAGACCCCAGGGCAGTGGTGCTGCTGGCTCTGCAGCTGACAGCCATGGCTTTGTGTCTTGAATGTGCACTGTGACCAGAAAAGGCAAGAAGACCAAACAGTAATTGTAGAGGACATCAGAGTCCTGGCATTTAAATCAGTCATCAACTCCAAGAAACAGGGGCCCCCCAAAGTAACTCCCAAAGCATCCCCCTTGCTTTGAGCACTGCCTTATCTGGTAAACCTGTCCAAACCATCTGAGCTGAACTCGTCTTCTGTTCCTTCCCTGAACCCCTCCTGAGTCTCCCCACCTCGTTTGGTAGAACCACCGGTCATGCAGTCATTTGTGCTGCAAAGTTAGGAATTATCCCCATTCTGATTTTCTTCACCTCCCACATCCAACAAAGTCTTACTAATATTGTCTCCTAAATATTTCTCAAGTCATACTCTCCTAATATCCCCACAACCGCTGACCTGATTCAATTTTTCATCATCTCTCATCTGGATTTTTGGAAGAGCATCTGAACTAGTCTCCCTGTGTCTATATTTTACTCCCTTCACCAACTGACACAAGATTTAAATATATATATTTTTTAAATCTTATTATGTCACCTCTTGCTTAGAATCTTTCAGTGTTTCCTAATTGTCCTCAGCAGACAGTCCAAGCACTTTAGCATGCCACACAAGGCCCCTCGTCACCTGCCCACTGACACCTCTTCTGCTTCTGCCCTTCTATACCCTACTTCATGCTTTATGCTCCAGCAACATTGAGCTACTTGTAATTTTCCCACGTGATATGATTTCTCCCTCCGTGTCTTTGCTTATGCTCATTCCCTGCTGGGAATGCCATTCACCTCTATTTTTTAAAGGAAACACTTTAGCGACATATGGCATGAGTATAGCAAAGGGCGTAAGTCCCACATGTACAGCTTTATGCGTTTTTCCAGAAATGACACACTCAAGTAACTACCACAAAAATTGAGGATTAGAACATTACCAGTACCCCAGAAGTCTCCCTCCTGCCTTCTCCTGGACACCACCCCTTAAAACGTAGCCAGTGTTCTGACTTCATTCCAAATTGATTATGTTTGCCTGATTTCGAACTTTACTTACATGGTTTTTTATTTTTTTATTTTTTGAGACAGGATCTCTCTCTGTGGCCTTGGGTGTACCGTGGGGCCGTCATAGCTCACTGCAACCTCAAACTCCTGGGCTCAAGCAATCCTCCTGCCCCAGCCTCTCGAGTGGCTGGGACTACAGGCATGCGCCATGATGTCCAGCTAATTTTTCTATTTTTTTTTTTTTTCAAGTAGAGATGGGTCTTGCTCTTGCTCAGGCTGGTCTTGAACTCCTGAGCTCAAGCCATCCTCTGGCCTCAGCTTCCCAGAGTGCTAGTATTACAGGCATGAGCCACTATGCCCAGCCAGTATATGCTTTTTTAATCTGGCTTCTTTCTTTTGATATTGTTTTGTGGGATTCATCCATGTTACTGCATATAGCAGTGGTTTGTTTATATTTATTGACTTACATTAATAATATTCCATTGTATAGATATACCACAATTTGTTTATCCAGTCTAGCATTGATGGAAATATAGGTGGTTTCCAGGTTTTAGCTATTACGAAAGTGCTACTATGAACATTCTTATACTTCTTTTTTGGTGAACACATATATGCATTTCTGCTGAGTAGAATTTCTGGAGTATATGATACGCATATATTTAACTTTAGTAGGTATTACCAAAGAGTTTCTGAAAGTAGTTGTACCACTTTTTGCTCCCACTAACAATATATGAGAGTTCTAGTTGCTCCATGTTTTTGCCAAAACTTGGGATTGCCAGTTTTTAAAACTGTACCATTTTGCTGGACTTTTAAAACCATGTCTGATAACATCTGACTTTTAACTGGAGTGTTTAGACCATTTGCATTTAATATAATTATTAATATAGTTGGGTTTAAGTCAACCATCTTGTTATTTGCATTCCATTTATTCTATCTGTACCTTGTTCCCTTTTTTCATTTCTTGCCTTCTTTTGAATTATTGAGTATATTTTAATGGTTACCCTAGGTTTTATGTTATATATCTTTGAATTACTATATTCTATCTTTAATGGCCTTATAAAATTTCAGGTACAATGTAAGGAGCTTATGAGAGTGTATTTCATTTCTTCACCTTCTGTTTTTGGTGATTTTATGGTTGTCATGCCTGAACATATAAAATCTACACTACTTTTTGTTTTAAATGGTCAATTCTCTTTTATAAAAAGTTAAAAATAAGAAAAAAATCATCTGTGTTTACTCACATATTTACCATTTCTAAAGTTCATTATTGGTTTACATAACCAGTTTTGACTTGTTATTTTCTTTCAGCCCAAAGAATTCTTTAATTTTCATTTCTATGCAAGTCACCTGATGATGAATTCTCTCACCCTTTGTTTGTCTAAAAATGGTTTATTTCACCTTTATTTTTGAAAGATAGTTTAGCTAGACATGGATTTATAGGTTGACTTTATTTTCCTTAAAGATACAGTTCATTTTTTACCAAGGCACGATGGTGGGCACCTATATTCCCAGCTACTCAGGAGGCTGAGGAGGGAAGATCCCTTGAGCCCAGGAGTTCGAGGTGGCAGTGCACTGTGATTGTGCCACTGCATTCCAGTCTAGGTAACATGGAGAGACTCCATCTTAAAAAAAAAAAAAAGAGAGAGAGAGTTCATTTTAAACCACATATCACTTTAAATATACAGTTCTATCGTCCTCTGGCTTGCATTGTTTCTGAAAGAAGTTTGGAAAATTCTTACATTTGTTCCTCTCTGTATAATATATTTTTTGCTCTTGTTGCTGCTTTTTAATTTTTCTTTTTGCCAGTGCTTTTTAGTGATTTAATTATAATATGTCTTGGTGTAGTTTTCTTTATGTTCATCTTGCTTGGATTTCATTTAAGTTCTTAGATTTGGAGGTTTACAGTTTTCATTAAATTTAGAACTTTTTAAACATTAAATCTTGGCATATTTTTTCTGCTCCTTCCTCCCTTTCCTTTCCTTCAAAAATTTTAATTAAACTTGTGTTAGGCTACTTGATATTGTTACACAGGTCATTGAGTCTTTGTTATTCTTTTTCTTGTCTTTTTTTTTTTCTCCTTGTTTTCATTTGATTAATTTCTGTTAATATGTCTTCAAGTTCACTGATATTTTCTTCTACACTGTCTAATCTGCTGTTAACATTATCCAATGTGTTAACGTGTTTTGTATCTCAGATTTTTTTTTTTGCTCTAGAAGTTCTGTTTTGTTCTTTTTTGTAACAGCCCTTACATCTATGCCTGGCTAAATAAGCATATGCATTAGCGTGAACCCAACAGGTTCTCAATAAATACTCCAAAAAGTACCAAAATGTCAGCCAAATCATCAATAAATGAATTTTTTCTGATACTAGAATTTACCATCAGGATTTCCAGACCCACTTTCATGACTCTCTTCAATCTCTTAGGTGTTCTACAACTGGCCTTAAGAACATGGTCACTATTTGACTAAAATGGTACAGGGGGAAAAAAAAGAAAAAAGGAACATGGTCACTAAAACTCAGGTTATGTGCCCTTTGTGTCCTGAGCCACCACCTTAAAAAGGTGGCAGTGATTCTTTTAGACAAGTCATTTCACCTCTTTTATCTTCATATATGTCATATGTAAAAATGGGGATATTGAAATCTATCTTCCCGGGTGGATATGAGTCAGTACTAACTTTATGTTACCCACAGACTTAGAAGCTAAACTGTCTTGGTACAGACCCTAGGTAAGCTTCTCATGGCTCTGTGGCTGTGGGCAAATGACTTAACCTCCCTGTGTTGGTAAGGAATTAACACACATAAAAGTTTGAGAGCAGTGCCTGATAGAAGAGTAACTATTAGCCATTAGTATTCTGTGAGGATCAGATGAAATACAATATAAGTAACCTATAAAATACCATGTTAGCTAGCACCATAATGATTCAGTATCTTTGTAATTAAATCATTTCCCCTGGAGAAGAGCAGCTTAACCCTGAGGCTTCTGTGGGTGCTACCCAGTGACATATTTAACATCAAAACATCCAACCTTTTACTGCTGGCTTCTTTAACTTGCTCTTTTAAAAAGGCATGCTCAGCTCTAACATTTACTTTGAATGACTCACATATGAGAATTGAGGTTTTCCCTGTAGTTCCTAAAATCTATAAACTAGAAACCCGGAACCCTCTATGTTCCCCCAACCACAGGCGTGGGCAGGCCTGGGCCAGACACAGCAAAGGAACCCACTGAGAGGGGCAGAGCCCTCCAGACAGTGCTGGCCTCCTTTGCCTTGTGCCTGGGGCCTCTGTGCTCAGGATTGAGGTGAGCACGGAGGCTACTGCCAGACCAAGTCTTTCTGTGTCTAGGACTTTGGCCAGCCAGGCCCAAGGGGACTTGGAAGTGAAGTTCCAGAGGAGTCAGCAGGATCCAAGGGTTAGGCAGGCAAGAGCAAGGGGTTCAGAACCTTCAGCTAAGGAATCAGCATCTCCCCAGAAGGAGGCACCCAACCTAAAGCAACACGGAGTGTCAAAGGTGCCAGACTTGTGGGGAGTCCGGGCAGAAAACCTGATGATGCTGACCCGACCCAACACCCACCAAGTGTGGCAGAATGAAAGGGGGACACAGAAGGATCAGTCACAGGGTCAAGGGTTAGCTTGGAATTGGGCAGAGCCAGAACAGAGAGGTCAGCAGCAAACACTGAGATTCGCTGAAACTTTAAAGGGCATAAGAATGTGCTGGGTGCCTGTTAAAATGCAGATCACCAGGCCCGTCCCCCAGAGAGCCTGCGTATCTGGATGGGGTCTAGAATTCTGCATTTTTAACAACCACCCACGTTATTCTGACAGACAGTTCTTGGGCCACACTTTGAGAAACCCTTAGTCTATTGGCCTAAGGGTCAAGGGTGTGGTTTCTTTGTAGGAGTGTCCTGCTGGGTGTGGGCGGCCCTGGGCACCCAAGGCTTAACTGTAACCAGTAGGAAGTCAAAGAAGGTAAAACAAACGACCGTTATGTACCCTTGACAGCTACTTGTCTTCTCAATGCCTTTGTGTGAATTCAAATAAGGTGCCCCAGATGAGCAGATGAATTTGATAAAAGCACCCATTCCTCTGGGACATCAGACCAAGGCTTGAGGAACAGAGCAGAGGGCGGGTCTCAGTTCCCACTGTCCCTGTGGCTGTGTGGCCTCATGGAACCTGAGCAAGAGGAGCTGGGATCACTCTTTGGGGTTCTCCTGCTCGCTGACAACACACACAGGAGCCCTAGAGGCCAGCTGGGAAGGCTGACAGGATTGGAGGAGCACAGAGGCAAGAGCTCATGCTCTAGAGTCAGTTAGGAATTAGTTCAAGTTGTTGGGTATTTTTTTTCCTTCTTTCCTCTTTTTTAGAGACAGGGCCTCACTCTGCTGCCCAGCCTGGAGTGCAGTGGCGTGATCATAGCTCACTGCAGCCTTGAACTCCTGGGCTCAAGCCATCCTCCCAGCTATGCTGCCCAGCTGGAGTTCAAGTTTTGGCTCTTCTGTATTCACTGGTCATATGACTGGGAATTAAACTTCCTAACCTCTTACCCAAGCCTCAGGAACTTAATCTGTAAAATACAGTAATACCATAGCCTGCCAGTGAGACATGATCAAAGCCGAGTGGCCATTCAACACTTGTCAGGAACTCTGGCAAACATCAGTAGCCTCCAATGACTGCAGGAGGGTAAGTGCTCGATGTCTGTCCCCTGACAACCTTGCCACCAGGAGGAATGTCATAATGAAAGCAAATATGAGATGACATTCTCCTATATACAAACGTAATTAGCAGATAGGCACAAAACACAGCTGTTCCTCTAAGCTTGGTAAAGTCCCTGCTGTCTATGCTTAGGCGTTCCAGCAAGTGGCTTTCAAGAAAGTTCCCCCCAAAGCACATAAGGCCCGGCCCAGACACGCCAAAGGCAATGGAAGAAGGAGAGCCAGGAGCCCAGTAGACCTAGAACGAGTTGCCTGCTCATACACAGCTATGCAAAAGAGAATCTAAACTATTGTTTTTGCTATAACCTTTCATTTTTCTCTAATAATTTTGGTATTAGGTCATTTGATGTTATGTGTCTCAGTCGGTTTGGGCTGTTCACAGAATACCGTAGACTGGTGGCTTATAAACAACAGAAATTTGTTTCTCACAGTTCTGGGGGCTGGAAGTGCAAGGTCAAGGGGCAGGCAGATTTGGTGTCTGGTGAGGGCCTGTTCCCCGGTTCACAGACGGCTGCCTTCTCACTGTGTCCTCACCTGACGGAAGGGGCGAGGGAGCTCTCCGGACTTTCTTTTATAAAGGCACTAATCCCATTGATGAGGGCTCCACCTTCATGACCTAATCACCCCCCAAAGCCCCCAACTCCTTACATCCTCACCTTGGCAGTTAGGATTTCAACGTGTGAATTGTGAGGGGACGCAAACATTGTCTCCAGCAGTATGTTAGATATATCAGTGGTGTGGTCTGAAGCCTCCTCTGAAAAGGTTTGGCTGTACGCTGCTGTGGAAGACTTCATGGCTGCAGAATGAAAGGGAGCCTCAAAACTCCACTAGGAAGGTTTGGAAAGAAAGAGCAGTACTGAGTGAGCAGCAGCTATCTATTCCAGGCAGGGCCAGCTACATAATTTGTGGAACCCAGCGCTGAATGAAAAGCAGGAAAAAAGGCTTTTTCTTTTCTTCCATGTCTCTCTCTCAACACATCATGGTGGCTTTTGCTTGCTGTTTAATGTCGTTCTCCGTCGGGCATGGGGATGCTTCTGGGATGAGTGCAGCCCTTCCCCTTCTGGGATGAGGGAGGCACCTGGACCTGTCCCCTGATTTGGTTCGTAGGGTGTGTACACCCACTCGACCCCCCCCCCACATCTGCTCCCAGCCCCTGCCAGGGCGCAGGGCAGCAGCAGTCACCGGGCTGGCGCGGAAGAGCGGGCAGCTGAGGACCCGCTCCCGCCAGGTGGGGAGGGCAGGAGGCGGGACCGCACCTAAGCTGAAGCACCAAGCCCTGTGCCTGCTTCATGGTCCCCTTGGGCTTCACTATCAAAACACAAATTTAAAGACAAAATTATTAAGAATTGTAGGACAGCCACCGCAGAGCATTAAACCCCAAGCACAGGGCCTCCCTCTGAATGCGGGGCCCTGTGTGACTGCACTGATCACCCACCCTGATGCCTGGACTTGGAAAACTCAGATGGATGGAATTCATTGCTGGGCGAGCCACCGTGCTGCTAATTTAGTAATACCAACGCGTTGATACTAGAGCATCGGGAACAGCATCTTACTCTGAATTGGTGCTCAAAAATATTTCAACGTGGGGATTCGGAAAGTTCAAAGCTATTGAAAATAGGCCTAGATATAGAGAACCAAAGCAAAATTCACCCCAAAATAGAACAGTCTGGATCCAGGTTTCTCAACCTTACCACTGTTGACATTTGGAGCTGGATAATTCTTTGCTGAGGCAGTTGACCTCTGCACTGGAGGGTGTTTGGCAGCACCCTTGGCCTCTCCCTGTTAGACGCCAGTAGCACACTTGCCCCTTTACGACAACCAAAAATGTCTCCAGATGTTGCCAAATGCTCCCCCACCCCAAGGTGGGTGGGGGGAGCAGTGGGGAATTGTCCCAGCTTGAGAACAATCGGTATAAAATTGTGCACATTATTTTTTGGTTATTTTGTTTATGTTTGATGAGCAAATTATGGATTGTACTTTCACATTTAAAAGTTAAATTCTAATGGACTATGTATATGGCATTTTTAATTTTTTAACTTAAGAGGTGTCCATGCCTAAACTGCTGTGCCGTCTTTGCTATGTAAACAGGAGCACCTTACGTCAGCTGTTGACAGTAAGTGGAGAGACGCTGTCTTCAAGGAGGAAGTGGGCAGCGCCTTTCAGGACATGCCACCAGGACCCACTGAAGGCACTGCCATAGAATCCACACTGATTACCAAGGTTTGGAGGGAAGCAGATGTGCTGATATCCAGGAAAAAACAGATTCTGCAAAAGCCATTTGTATTTGGCTATGTTTTTGTGTTGCTTTGTTGTGCTGCAAATCAGTCTAAGTGGATTTTGTGCGGGCTGATGCTGAAGTGGCAGAGGAAGCCATCTGGGCCAGTGAGAACCTGGGAGTCAGAAGACAGGAGGTCAAGAATCTGGATCTGACCAAAGACACATTAGTGAACTAAGGCTTCCCCTTTCTGACTTTTGGAAGCCTTCTTGGTGGTCACTTCTTATAATAAGGAGAAGGTTAATAGAGTAGAAATTCTTTAGGGGGGCGGCCACTGGTGATACCCCACCAGAACTCCTTTTTGGCCAGCTAGCTCTCTGTGCCTGTCCCCACTCTGGAGACACTGCTGCTAACCGATCACACCCGTAGGATTCTTCATGGCATCATGCTCCAGCAGAGGCTGGTGTGGGGACAGCTCCTTTCCTCCAGCTGGGACAAGCTCTGAGGGGTAATGTACACTCAGAGTTCCCCAGGGGGTCAGGGCGAGGCTGGGGCGTTGCTGGAATCACATCAATCACACCCTTGCCTGCCATCTTCCCCTTCCCTCTCCTGCATCCTCCACTTCCCCTGCTCGTTTCCCCTGGGAGCACTTCCTGAATGAATCACTTGCACTCAAATCCTTGGCTCAGGGCCGGCTTCTGGGAAAAAATGGCCCGAGACATTTTCTTTTTACCTACAGGACCCTGAGGGCAATGTGGCCTGTTCGTACCCACCCAGCTGGGCCTGGACCACACGACCCAACCCAAAAGACACGGTTTAATTTCAGGGGCATCCATAAGACCTTAGGGTTTTAACATATCTCCCCGTTTTTCAGGTACTTGCTATTAGGGCCAGAGCCAGAGAAGGAGCCTGTGCCGGACCCAAAATGATTGCCCAGAGAAGGATTCTGGGCTCAAACTGAAGAACCTAATTACTTGGAGTTCAGTCTGCAACTCATGCTGGGGAAAGAAGACCAGCCTGGGACCAGCAGCCTGAGGCACACAGGGCGGGGGCCGAGGAACTCTCAGACTTGAACCCAAACTGGAGGCTGGCTGGTGGCAGAGCAGGCCTAGGAGCCCAATCTCCTGATTCCAAGTTCAATGCTCTTTCTCTGGGCGCATCTGCTGCTCTTCTGCGCTGCCTCATGTTGTTAACCCTTGCCCGACTCCCCTAAGAAATGAGATGCAAGGCTCCCACGGTGCAGGTCAGGCTTCGAAAACATGCATTTTAGTGGGTGACTGACTGACTAAGCAATGCCTGTCCTGCCTCAATGTTTCTGCAAAGCAGATAGAGGGCTGTCATTTACAGTTACACAGATGCTGTTCACACATCCTGCAAAGAGGACAGTCCAGAGCTGTGCAGTGGACGACATGTGCAATCCTGCACGGAAGCCCTGGGTGCAAAGAATCTGCAACTTCCTCTCTCTAAACAGTTCCACCTGATCCCCCAGGGAGTTCTGGAACATAAAGTTGCTGCGCAGGCTCTATAGTGCCCGAGGCAAAGGAGACGGACTTTGGTACTCCCACACAAAGCCTGGGATGTAGTGACTGTTTTAAAAGATCAGTTGATTAAATGAGTACAACTGCAGGCTGGATGGTACAGCATGGTGCAGTGGAGAAAAAGCACAGCCTTTAGGTTCTTTACAGTGAACTTGACCATGAGCTAAGTCTTCGCTCTTTGTAGCTGCATGACAGTGAGCAAGTTCCTAACTACATACCTATGTTCCCCTCCCGCTTACCCCTCTCTGCTCCTAAGCACACACAAGAGTCGCTGGTGGGAAAGAAGATACAAACAGTTGGGAACTACTATCTAATAGACAATCTTCTGTGGAATAAAAAGAGCATTATGGCATCCTGGTTAAAAACACTGGTTTGGGAGTCAGACCCACGGCTCTGAATCTAGACTTCTTGTGCAACAACAGACAAGATACTTGGGTAATCTATACCCCTAATCACTCATTGGTGGCATGGAGATAGTAGTATCCCCGACCTCAGTGGTTGTTCGGAGAGCATGAGATCATACACGTATAGGGCTTACCACGGTATTGGCAAAAATGGGTAAATGTCAAACAAATAAATGTTGAGTGAATGAATGAATGAATGAACAAAAGCAAGACCTGAATGAGTGATGACCGGGAGGGTAACGAGCTGTACATCACAAAATATCCAGGTTCAACAAATGGTTGGCAGCTAACTCCAGTGGCCTGTTTACCGTCTGAGTCACTGTCCGTTTTTCTCCTCCTGTGCTGTGTGTGTCCAGAGGAGGCGGAGAGGGGAAGCAGCCCTGGTGAGTAATCACAGGATGACAGAAAATGACACCACATGGAAATTTGCTTCCTGTGTCTCTGTTCATGCCAACTCTTGGAAACACGTGCTGTTTTAAGCCTGACAACCGCACCGCACTGCCGTCTGAGGCAGTTGCTGTGTCAGGAACACCGTCAGGGAGAGGGGATAATAAATAAGTATCAATGTTTGAAGCCAGTCAACATGACAGTCCAAGAGCCAGTTGGTCTGATCGTTGGTGAACCCAAAGGAGGACTCAAGCTAGGAGAAAAGCTGTGAGCCTTGGATGGGCAGGACAGCTGGGAATCCACTGGGCAGCCAGCAAGAACACCTGGAATAAAATCATTCTGAAGAAGAGATTCGAGAGCTAATTTCCAATGACAGAAATAGTCTCATGTGAAAGACGGATTGGACATCAGATGAATTTTTGACTTGCTCCACTGAAGTAGAAGTTACAAGGAGGTCAGTTTTGACTCAAAATAACAATACTTGCTAACAATTAAAATAATGATAATTTTGAGGGCATATTGGACACCAGAGACTAAGTTGGGTGCTTTGCAAGTGCCATCTAATTTAATCCTCACAAGAGTTGTATAAGACACATATTCAGTGAACTGCCTTATAAGATGAAAACTATTCAAACTTAGAAGGATTTTCTGGAAATGGGAAGATGACCACCTCTTATCCTTATTGTCATACTGTTATTATATTTGTGTCATTTTCCAGCTTAACATTCTTTCATAGCTTCCTGTCTTTCCAAGGTCCAGAGTGACAGGACCCTTACTTACCTCCCTCTGTTCTTCCAGAGCCCTTCCTTTTGTCATACAGACCATCTCTATTTCTGCTTCAAAGACTTTGTATTTACAGTTTCCTCTGTTTTCTACGTCTTCCAAACACCCTTCCCCTAAATAACTCTTAGTGACCCTTCAGGTCTGAGCTCTCAACGTGTTTCTTCAGAGATGCCTTTGCTGTCCCACGGGGCCAGGTCGAATATTCCATGTGTGGCGTAGGCCCCAGGTGGGACTGTAGAAATGACACCAGGTATTTCAGTTCCAGAGAATTTAACACAGGGGGATGGTGGTTGTACAGGTGTTACAGGAATGAAAGTGCAAATAGAGACACTGAGGAAACTCAGGGATAATAATGGCAGGAAGAAGCTGCCAATCCTAGGACTAGAAACCAAAGGAAAGAGGTGAAGTTTCCAGAACGTAGGAGCTTGGAGCTACTGCTGGTATCCTGAGAGGCAGTTCAGGGCAGGTGCTGGGGGTCTGAGCCGGCCGTTGCTGCAGAGCAGGGATTCTGCGGAATTGCAGTGAAGTTGGCAAGAACGAGACAAGGCAGGAAGTGAGTCCCTTCGCTCCTTCTGCCTTCTGGCTCCTCCTGGTGCCTCCTAACAGCAGAACCCAACAAAAGGACGGTTGGCAAGGGCATCTGGAAAATGTAGTTTGCAGAGGCTCAGCTCCAGCATCATAGATCAGAGCAGAGCAGGACAGCCTGGAGCTGAACGGCAATAGGTAAATTACCCAAACCTTCCGGTTATTCTTATGCAGAGCTCCATACTTTTAACGCATAATGCTAATTACGGTCGTAATTGTATTTCTGTGATTGCTTAGTACTTGTCTCCTCCCACTCGACTGTAAGCTCACCAAGGGCAAAGCCACCTTTATTTGGTTCACTGCTGTGTTCCCCGCACACACAAACACGTCTGGAACGTGGGAAATACTCAATAATTGTTCACTGAAATGAATTAATGAAAGAAGGGTGTCTGAGGGCAGGGTTTCTAGAAACAGAACCTAATGCAGGGATTCTTGAGCAAGGGATAAATGGATTTTCCAAAGAAAAGGAGTGAGAGAAGCAGGACAGGTGAGGAAAAGCTCTAAGGAAGGACGTGGGCTCTGGGGTGGGGACTGGTCCTCGGACTTGCTGCCTCCCTGAGATGCCCTGTTACTCACTGGCTGCAAGCGGCTGGGACCAGGGGACAGTGGGGTGGAACCTCCCAGGAAAGATGGCTCCTGATGGCTGAGGGCAATTCTCCAGAGGAAGGGGCGACTGTGAGCATTAGTAGGCGACCCACACAGCATCCAGGCATGGCTGCACCCGCCTGCGAAGGAGGTCAGCCTGGGCACCGACAGCACCTGCTGCGATCAGGACACACCCACCCCCCATGAGGGCGGTCACTACAGGACACTTCTAATGTCTCTTCCATTGGCGGGGTCTGCGACCTTGGGATTTTTATAGGAAACCAGTCCAAGAAGGGGTGGATTTCTTTCATCTTGTTGGGATTTTTTTATCGAACATAAGCTGAAACGTTAACAGTCTGCATCTCTGGGCAGTCTGGACCTTGGCGTCTCTTCCCAAGCCTAAAGTGACTGCTGGCATAGCCTTGGCATCCCAGGGGCCCCACACAGCAGAGTCCACCCTCTAGCCTCTCTCTTCTGTGGAAGAAAGATGGGCTCTCACTCTTTCCCTCCCTGCCCCGCAGGTGCCCCTCTCGGCGGTGGCCTGGCAGCCTCCACCAAAGAATGTCACTCTGGCCTGAGTCCCGGCCCCAGACAAAAGCCCTTTTGAAGCTAAGCCCACATCCTCTAGCTGACAGGACCCTGCCCACCTCCCCTGCCACCAACTAGGGAGGGCAGCTAAATTCATGCCCCATGAATTGATGGTTTCCACAGAGCAAGGCCACCTCCCTACTCAGGAAGTAAAATGAGTCTGAGCCCTTGATCCCTGTCATTGGCTCCAGGTCAAATATCTGACCGTCCTCACACAAAGGAGAGAAGGGAGATGAGACACCCCACCGCTAAGAGACTAGAGGCAGGGAGGCCACAGATGTGTGTGCACCAGGAGCTGGGAGGAGGCAGCCCAGTGCCAAAACCAAAAGACAAAGCCCTGAGCCCCAAACAAACCTTCACCCCCAGCTCTCCTCTGACCAGGGCTTGGAAGGACGCTGACTCGAGTTTGAATTCCTGGCTCTGCTATTTACTAACAGTGCACCCGTAGGCAAATCATTCTCTGAACCTCAGTTTTCTCAACTTTTAAATAATAATATTACTCTGTGATTATGTGTTTTGAGGGGTAGATGTGATAGCAGAAGGTCTAGTATAATGGCCAGCACTCTGTCAGCAAGCCAACCTTCTAATGCCATCCTGTCCCCTTGTTGGGAGATCCGGCATTTAACCTGCTTGGAATCTTGCAGATGTTCCCGCATGTTCTCCTGATCCAAGATCACTCATGCTGCTCATTCTTACCCTTCCTCCTAAGGCCAAGTCTCACTCTCTTCGTAATTCTAACTATTCCTTTTGAGGCTCTGCATGGCTTGCTTCTGGAAGGCCGTCAGCTGTGATCTCACCTGGACCAAGAACTGGAAGTCCACCCAGTGCCTACCAGACACAGGCACTGAGAGTACTGGCGTGGTGTTGGAGGAGCTGTTTGTTGATTGCAGGGATCCAGAGGGGAGACCAGTCGTGATGGGATTTTGTTGTTATGTTGCCTTCCAGACTGCTGTGACCCAGCACACCCCCAATTCTACTTGCTTCATTCCCTAGGCAATGAGCGACCTTTGTGGTGGACGTGGCCTTAAAGATCAACCTTGTCGATCTCTCCGCATCCACGCCAACATTTATTGTTTTGGGACTTTTTGATAAAGGCCAGTCTCACTGGAGAGAAGTGATATCTCATTGTGGTTTTGATTTGCATTTCCCTGATGATTAGAGATGTTGAGCATTTTTTCATATGTTTTTTGGCCATTATTCTGTCTTCTTTTGAA
>RJWJ010019711.1:0-29960 GCA_004363605.1 Indri indri | reverse complement strand
TTTTCTGTTGAAAATGTTTTGAAACTGTAAAAGTGCTAAAAAGTTAGATCTCATTTTCTAGATAATAGAACTGAAACCCAGAAGGGTCTCATTCTGAGGGTAGAGTGGGAGGTAGGTTTTAAGGGGGACCCTTTGCTCGGGGGTCCTTTTTCTGACCTGAGAAGGCCTCTTTCAGGATAGATGGAACATCTCAGTCTTTGTGGACTCTTACATTTGATTCCACCCAGGGTGGCTATCTCTGTTGGTGGGCTATTTTGTGAACTTTGTAATCGGACCTTTTGGGTATGTTGTACTGGTGTGATTCCGAGTAGCCTCTGGAGTTCAAATCAGTCAATCTGGTTAAAGGTATCAGCATTCAGTCTTGGAATCCATGGTGCTGTTGGGGCTCTGACGGCGTGGCAGTGTCCAGGACCCGTATCACAAGTGGTGTGTCTTGGGGCTCAGAGGGTCCTGTCTGGTCCAGCCAGGTAACCTTGGGTCCCCGGCACCCAGTTTCCTCATCTGCAACATGCGAAGATTGGATTAAGTGATCAATGTAGCCCTTCCCAGATCTAAAGTTCTGAGTCTGTGAGATGTAGTGGTGTTGATCAAAGTCTCTTTTTGGATTCTACCTTAAAATGTATTCTTTTGAAAAAGGATTGTTAAAGTCTAACCATTTGGGATATAATTTAATGTTAAAATGCCATACTCTTTCCTTCCCTTCTTTTTTCTCATCTTCTGTACTACTTCTATTTAGTTTCTTTTCTTTCTTTTTTTAATGCGCCTTCTTTTTTTTTTTTCTTATTTTCTTCATTTTCCTTTCTTCCTCTCTGTAAATTATTGTCAAGGGCCTTTGAAGAGAATTCTTAAATGTTATTAAGAAATTGCAGTCAGGGAGCCCTTTGTTCCCAAGTCATTTAGAAGATTGCTTTTCCGTTTGTTAAATACGAAAAATTGTCAACCTGTATTGTTAAAATGTGCCCGAAATCGCATTCACCAATAAAAAGTGTCAGCTCTCATTATTGCCCAGATATTATTCTTTTCAAAGCTGAGCACTCTCCGCAGGCTTTCTAAGCAGTCTTCAGCGCATTCATCTTCCTGGTTTCTTTACATTTTGAACCTCTTTCGGTCTATATAGGGTGGCAGCCTGTCTTTTAAAAATTAATGGGTTCCAAATGCCATTCAAACCTACTTCCGCCCTCCCCTTCCCCCTCTCCTCACCCCTGCCTGTTAGGAGTCTTATATTCTGTATAAATATTGAGCTGGAGATAGTTTCTAAAGAGGCATTTGGACTTTTAATTAACATTGACAGCCTGTCTGCTTAGGATTTTGCTCTGCTGTCTCCCTGGAAAAGTCAGGTAGGTCAGTGGGGGAGGGGGTTCTGCAGTCAATGTGTTCCTGGCCGCTGGCCCTAGAGACACTGAACTCTGAGCCAACCATGAAGTCATTTTGAATTTAAGGAGTCTTGCGAATCCAAGGCAATGTGTCTTAATTTGACAAAGCAAAGGCTGCCCGATAAGCAACCTCAGTACAAGTTGGGTGAAACTGGGAGTGTTTGTAAGTTTAGATTGTGCTGTAGAAACATCGTGATGTGGAAGGACAGGCTCATTTTCTCCTGTTTCCTCCTTCTCCCTTCCCCTCCCCCTCCCCGCTCCCTCTCTTACTGACTTTGGCCCGATTCAGCTCTGCAGTCTGGCCTCTGCAGTGGCTTGATGTGAAATTTGAGAAACATATGTAGTTTTCTATTTCAGGAAAATGAGCTCAGGGATTGAATGTGTTTTTTTGTTGGCTGTTAAGCTCTGATCTTGCCCAGTGTGGTTTTTTGATGATGGGAAAGAGGCTTCGAAGTGCTTTTTATCAGAATTTCATGTAATAAAACGTAAGGTTCGGTTTCTTTATCTCGCCCCCCCCAGCCCCCTCCCAGGCCCGTGACACAATGTTGTCTATTCTGTCAGAAGTGGGAAGAAGTACACATTGTTTGCATTACAATCACTTCTTTGCTGCTCGCACACACATATAGAAAAATGGCCACTGTGTCTGTCCTTCACAAAGCTATTTTCAATGTAGTTCGGTGGAGGACCAAGGGTCTACGTACTGTTACCGATAAAGGAAAACGGATCTACTGGGGGAAAAGTATGCCTTTGTTTTGCCTTGGAAGGGCTGGTATGTTTCTTTGTTCTAGAGGTGAGTGCCAAAAATGGGCCCAGCGCCCTATCAACCAAACTTCATTAATCCAGCCGTACAAAGGCTATTCGGACCGGCGCCACTGTAGCCTTTCAGGAGAAGGGTTGAGAGGGGGTCAGGCTAGTGGGCTGATGTGAGGCTGGCATAGGGAACAGCTGAGGGTTCAGCAGATGGGTGGTAGACTCATGGTATTTTCTGTTAGATCCACCCAAGGTGAGCTGTGTGCTCACTGCTTGTGAAGATCAGCAGAATAAGGCATGGCCCCAGCCCTCAAGGAGCATCTCAGCTAGTGGTCGAAAAGGCTCCATGAGCTATGGTTATCCATTAGACATGAACTTTTTGAAGGCAGTAGCAGGTCATCTTTAATCGTTGTATCCAGGGAATGCTTGCTGAATTAATAAAAGAATGATGTGTTATGATGGAGGTCTCCACAGGATATACTAGGGGAACAGAGAAGGGACCTTCTTACCCCCAGACTTGGGGTGGGGTGAGGGGGAAGGAGGAGGAGAAAGCACAGGAATGGCACATCCAGAGGAAGGGAGCTAACATTCCTGAGCATTATGTATGTTGTCCTATTTTATCTTTACAATGTGTCCATTTTACAGAGGAGGAAACCGAGACCCAAAGAGGTTAAGAAACATATTCAATAAGGTCACATAGCTGCTGAAGAGCAGAGAGGCTGAATCTGAACTGGGGGTGCATGGCTCCAAGAGAATGAAAGCCTAGTTTCTCTCACATTGCACTCATCTCCACCTCCTTTTCTGTCCTGTAGTGAACTGACCAGCTCCCTCTGACCTTAATATCTGGTCTTTGTCAGAATGGTTTGGAAAAGTTTAAGAGATTATCAGGCAGTGGTAGAGGTGGGCTTCCCATGAAGTGCGGGCAACAAAGCTTAAACTTCAGGGCCCACACTTGTGTAGGCCCTGGTGAGTGCTGGGAGTTATTGGGAGTTGTAGAATGTTCCAGGAGGGGTTGCAATCAGAAAGCATTTCATAAGCATTTCTGACTCAGGGAAAAGGGACCTATATCCTCAAAGTGCAAGGTATTTGTTTAAATTTTTTTCTTATTATAAATAATTATTTATTATTACACCTATTTTGTATTCCTTTTCTTAAACAGCCACCACATAAAAGCTTCAGGCCCTATAAAACCTGGATTTGCCCTGGGACATGGTGTATCCTTCATGGAGGAAGGAAAGTAGACTCGAGGGTGAGCAGTTGAGTTTGGGCTCTGGGATAAAATGCCAGCCCTGGAACTTATTGTGTGATCTTGAGCAAATCACTTACCATTTCTGTACTTCATTTTCTTATTTGTACTTGATGGGCTCTTTATGTGGAGTAAAGAGCCCATGTGTAAAGCTTGTAGTACAACATGCTAAAGACTCCATCAGGGTGAGCAGCCCCTGCTGCCGTTGCTATTTGTTACTGTCATTGAAGACCCAGGTAGATGGAGCTTAATGCCAGTGTCTGCCATTAAAACATTGACCTTTCGGAGGCTATAGTGCAAGAACAACTTTAGATTTACATTGAAAAATTTGCAGAATATCACTTTACATATTTATTTCTTTTCATCTTTGACCACCATCCAAACAGCTTAAAACACATTTTATTATCCAGAAAACTGGTGATTTTTCACAGTACTAAGACCAAGCTGTCTCGTCTCCTGGTGCTCCTCGTCACTCACTGACATTCCAGCCACATCAAACATCTCCTGATCCCTGGGCAAGCCAGGCCTTTTCTTGTCTGCTTGCCTTTGCACGTACTGTTCCCTCCCCGCACGGTATCATTCATGCTCTTTTCTATTCGGTCAACTGTTGCTTATCCTTTGAGACCCAGCTTAAATGTCATACTATTTGTGAAGCCTTCAGACTCCCCTGGGCAGTTGGACGCTCCCATTTAATTGTTCTTGTATTTCTTCTAGCACTTCTCTCATTGCACTGTAATTATTTTTTGATACACGCCTTTTTTCTAATAGCCTAGGATCTCTTTGGAAGAAGAAACTACAGTTTATTCACCTGGTACAGAGTGCCTGGAACATATTAGGTATTGAGAAATTTGGGGGGATTACTTGGAAGGAATTATTCTTTTCATACTGTTATATTTTGAAAGCTGTAATAGTTCAAGAAAAAGCTATATGGTGTAATTACACAGAATCATATTTTTCTGTTGGTTTATATTCTAATTTAAGAAATGTTTTTAATGCCTGATTGATCTTCAATTTGAAATGACTTTGTAGCATTTTCTCTTTGTTTCCTTGCATTCGGCCCTCTGATTTAAGCAGATAATGCTTATAAACAACCTCTTAAGTTGTGCTTTGCTTGCTAGTTGTAACTTCATGAGTACAGGACCATATATGTTTGGTCCACAGCTCTGTCCTCAAGTCCTAATACAGGGATTGGCACAGGGGAACAGTTCTAGAGGTGTAAGAAATTATAGTAGTGACAGTGTTAGTATTTTATACTTAACAGTACTTCACATGTGTTGGGCACCATTGCCAGAATTTTAGATATACTCACCCCGTCAGTTTTCCCACTATCCTTATGTTATATGTACTATAACTGTCATTTATTTTCTACAGATAAAGAAACTGAGGCTCACAGAGCGTCAAGGCCCATGCATGTAGTTAATGACTAGCAGAGTTGGGATTTATTTTTAACCTGGGCCAGTTTTATCATTTGTAATAGGACTAACAATAAATATGTATCCTAGACATATTTTCTCACCTATCAGTCCCGCATCCTTCATAGGTTCAAAGTTTTAAGGAATTTTCCTCCTTTGGTGTATTTTAACATCTGTAATTTTACAGATTAGTTAGGAGGAATAAAGTACGTAATCCTCCAGGAGAATCTGATGGATGTTAAAGTTGGAGAACCACTGTCTAACACTCAGTTATTTTCTCTGGAATTTCACTCCTTTCTTTTGGCTTTTCTTAGAAAGAGTCATGCTTTTTGAGTATCTCACGTTTGTATGCTCCTGATTTTTGTGACATTTATGTGGGGACTAAGCTCTAGCCTCGGTGAATATTTTTGCTAAGGTTTCTGAGCAATTTTGAAAGTTCAGGTGTGTCTATAGCTTGACAGTGTTTTTTTGTTTGTGTGTTCATTTTTGTCCCCAACCTCGTCCCCCGTCCCGCCTTCCCCCATTCTAATGGCTTTCAGGATGAGGAAACTTTAAAAGAACAATGCCTCCTCCATTCAGCCCTACTCTCTCAAACTCTCTTAACCGGTGGGTGAAGAAGGAGCCTAGGGATACAGGCATGACAGAGAAAGGGGAGGTAGCAGAACCAGTAGATGGGGCAACCAGAGTTTTATAAGTCATCGTGTTTTCCGGAAATAGCCTCAGTCCCTGTGGACTCTTGGTTTATACCTGGTATAAAAAAAGAACACTGGGCTTCGAACTGGACTTGGAATCCTGGTTCACTCTCTTTTCATACGTGATTTTAGAAAAGTAACTTTGCTAAGCAGCAGTTCCATTATCTGTGAAATGGGGATAATATTACCTAGTTGTTAATGATGTTGTGAAGATTTATTGAGACACACAATCAACATTCTAGTCATTCTAGTTGTATCAGTGTTGAGGGGGAATTGTAAGAATTAGAGTCAGTCACTAGCATCTTTACCAGGGAATGTTCTAAGAAATGGATTACAGATTTTGCAGAGCAACAAGGAATCCAAAGTACCATTAAGTGGCTGGTATTCCAAGGAACAGAATTCTGGGAAGTCCCTTTGCAGAGAAAACCAGGTTTGAATGTATTATGTCTTAAATCTACTTGTTTTTAAAAAGGTATCTAAAAGTGATTTAACAATGTCAGGATTTAGACTTCAGTTTTTTTTTATGTTAAAGAGGCCATTGCGTGAAAGTCAAGACCTAAGGACTGTAAAAATATTGATGCAACTGTCAGAGGTACATGGTATTTGACCTTCTATTAATAAAGACAAATTATTGCATTTCTGTGATATTTGAGTCTGCAAAAACTTCCCTTAATTCCACTGGTATTCCATTCCACAGCTACCGGGGCTTCTGGGAAGAGGGACACAGGATTGTGTTTCTGATTTATGAGGTGGGATATTAGTCCCATTTACTAAACTGAAAGTCAGACCAGGTTCAGATAACAACATAGTGAAACTTCCTGTATGATAATGGCCACAGAAACAACTCAAGTATTTGGTGGTATTGCAACATATTTGGTCAGAAGCTATCCATGGAATAGAATGCAAACCATGTGGGGGAAATAAGTAGGTAAGCACAGATAAATAGAGAGCAAGGCAAATACTGAGCAGACTACCCTGGAAGTAGGAGGACTTTGAGGGTGGGGTTTTTTGTGGACTTTTGCAGGATGTAGGCAGTGAAGTGTTCATTATGGCTCTTGGCTGGCACCATCCCTCTTCATAAGTTGGTACCTTTTCACTCAGACTTTGAAGGTGGGTTCTGTCCTACAGAAGGGCAGGGCAGTACACCCCACATTACTTAGGAGGTCTCAGCTTACGGAGGGCAACCGTTTTTATTTTTTATTCTTGCCTTTGCTCATTCACAGAGAGTACTTTGGAATCAGTTCATCTAAGCCTCAGACTTCAAAGGGATCTCATTCCTGTTTGACAGCAGTCATATCCATGTTGCCAACTCTTTGACCTTTGGAATGACATGCACTCAGGTCTGACTTGTCAACTGTCTGTAAAAATCCATCCAGATCAAGAACTCTATATTTTCAAGAGCACATCTAAAGGATGGGGGCCCTTCTAATTTTGTTCCTCCCAGACTTGTTTTGGGAGAAACCAGCTGCTGCTTCTTTTATTAATGAGATGAGACTGCGGAGGATTGAGTCAATGGGGCCTTGACTTACATTATGATCCTGTACCCTTTTGTTACCAGTGGCACATGTTTTTACCCACTCATGGTGGCATTTTTCTCCATCTGCAGTTTTACCTAATTTTGATCATGATCATTTGACTATAAAAGTATGTATTTTTATATTAAAAAAAAAGTGTTTCCAAAGGCCATTTGCCATGGGAAAATAGGATATGTTGACCTTTCCTTTTATGTCCATGTGAGGGCTTTTGGCTGTGAGAGTCAGTTCATATGCAGTTTGGGGGACTACTCTTTGGTATGTTTCATATAGTTCAGATGTCCTGAAACTTTGCAGATTGAAAAAGAAAATGTAGAGAGAAGTCTAATTTGATTCCATCAGAACCTATTGGCTAATTAGAATTGTAAAATTCTTAATGTACCTTGTTCACATCTTTGCAAAATATAATAATATTACCTTCCATTTATATAATCCCCATCTTCTCAAATAACTCAGAGCAGTGCTTTTCTGTATTCCCTTTGTTCCCAAAATATGTCTAAGATGTATGTGGTTCCAAAATGCAGATGCATTGTCATGAAGAATAAATTAATGTGGTGATGATATGAGAATCCATTATTGGAAGTGCCAAAAATTGGGTGTAGAGGAAAACTGTCAAACTTCCAGTAGCTATTAACTATGGGTCTACTTTATATCTCAACTTCTTTATCTATAAGAGTGGGGTTAATAGTTCCTATTTCATAGGGTTATTGTGATGATTGATTGTGTTAATACATCTAAAGCATTGACACAGTAATGCTGGCACATGGTAATTTATCAATAAATGCTTGCCATTTATTGAGATGCCATTTATTGAATATTAACCTATATGCCAGGCATTATATTAGGTACCTTATATGCATTATTTCTCACTCCTTTAACTTGCTGAGATAGGTGTGATTATACCCATTTTACAGATGATTAAGGTAAGGTTTAGAGAAGTTAAGAAACTTACTCACAGTACTAGAGCTAGATTATTGGCCAAGCTGACTGTCTGAAGTTCTTGCTCTTGTTTACCTACTTAGGCTTCCCCAAGCCACAGTTTTATCATTTGTAATAGGACTAACAATAGATCTTTGTAAAGATTAGATATTGTGTAGAAAGTACCTGGTACGTATTGGGCATTCTTGACATGATATACTGTGATGATATTATTATCCTCTCCAATTAGAGCTTTCTTTGTAACATAATTTTCCTTTTTGTGTTCCTTATGCCATATATATATATCTTTAGAAACTGGAAGAAAGTTTTTAAGAATGGATTCCTGTATTTCTGAGAACTTCAGAATTACACATATGGTCAGGTACAGTATACACCTGAGTATCCATATGTGTATGTATACTTTCCATTCAGTCTAGAAATGTATGGATACTCAATCTGAATGCTTTGTAAGGAAAATCACAGATGTTCAAAATCATGGACTTGAACATGAAAATGTCTTGGCCTCAAAGTTTTGCTTTTCTGTTTGTTCTGAAAGTTGTTGAAGAAACTGGCTCAGCTAAAGCTAAGCATTTAGGAATCAAATATATTGGATGGTAGGGTGGAATTAGCATTATACATACATTTTTAGTGTTCAAAAACAACAGTCCTTTAAACTAGCATGTACAGATGTATTAATAATATATTCCATGATATTTCAGCTTATATTTCATGTCTTAATAAGTGAAAACACTTTACAAAATTGGGCTATAGGCCACTGCCCCATTTCTCTCCTTCTGTAGTCAAATCTTCCATAAGGACCATCAACACCCACTTCCTTCATTTGTTTAATTACTGATTCACTCTTTAACCTCTTGCAATATAAGCTTCATGTTTTTCGCTTACCTTAAAGAACACTAGTAATTTCTTATCATGACTTATGTCACAAATATGTATCCTAGACATGTTTTCTCACCTGACTATCAGTCCCACATCCTTCATAGGCTCAAAGTTTTAAGGAATTTTCCTCCTTTGGCATATTTTAACATCTGTAATTTTATAGATTAGTTAGGAGGAATAAAGTATGTTTTGGGAGCTTCATTTTTCTCTAATATTTCTGTTTTTTTCTCTTTATATTAATATATCTTATTGAGTTTATATCAGAGATGATTTATTATCAGTGTTCTTGTACACAATTTGGAGTTTTCCTTTTGCAATATGGAAATATTAATAGTAAGGCTGACATTCTGCTTTTAATTCATCTTTATAAATTGTGAAGAATTCCTAAATAGAACATTTTGTTGAAACCCTCCTGGCATAAGTAGAACTAAATAACCAAAACATTATATATAATTCTTAATTATTATTTATGTTCTGATTTTAAGAACTAAACAGTGCCATAAAGATTAGAATTATAGTATCTCATATTTATTATTACTTTTCTTTATATTATTTAACTTTTTATAAGGATTTGTGGTCTCAAAAAAAAAATACAATGTTCTTTCTCAGCTAGCTAATGTTCTCTTTCTTGGTATTGGTTTAACTACCAATCTGTTATCCTATTAACATATTTTACATTTCTTAAAAACAGGCACATAATATTAACAGTTTAAAAAATCATTAATAGGGTTGGACACGGTGGCTCATGCCTGTAATCCTAGCACTCTGGGAGGCCAAGGCAGGCGGATTGTTTGAGCTCAGGAGTTCGAGACTAGCCTGAGCAAGAGTGAGACCCTGTCTCTACTAAAAAAATTAGAAATTATCTGGACAACTAAAAATATATAGTAAAAATTAGCCAGGCGTGGTGGCGCATACCTGTAGTCCCAGCTACTCGGGAGGCTGAGGCAGGAGGATCACTTGAGCCCAGGAGTTTGAGGTTGCTGTGACCTAGGCACTCACTCTAGCCAGGGAAACAGAGTAAGACTCTGTCTCAAAAAAAAAAAAATAAATAAATCATTAATAGCATTTTATTTTCATAATAATCAATGTACATTTATATGTCAACTGAGACATCTTCAACATATATAAAGCCCATAAAGAGATTTTTACCCTGTTAGATGTAAATTTCTTACCTATATTTAGAAGTGACCATTATGATATTAATAATAAATCCCAAACTGCTCTGTGTTACTGACATAGTTATAATGTCTAGATATGATGGAGACCCTCACTGTCACGTTGTCATTGATCACACACAGGTTGAGTAATGGCAGAATCGATACCGAAATAGGCAATACCAAAGACTGAGGCCAGAGACAAAGCTGATAGTGATTTTTGGCAAATGCACTTGCCATGTTAAACTTCAATATATTTCTAATTGAACCCGATTTTGGAGATGTGGAAAATGTTGAGAGGCCGAGGTGTTAAGTAACCTGCCCCAGGCCATGTGGTTAGTAAGTACTTGCCAGGATCTAAGCGGTAAAGCTCGTGCTTTTAACCACTGCAGTCCTGCAAGCCACTCAGTAAGTACATGTCTGTTAGACTAATCAATTCCCCGGAGGAATTAATAGTAGTGATGGAGATAGGCAAGTCATCAATCATGATTCAATGTGAAAAATGTTGCCACTGCAGAATGCACAGCACAGACATGTGGGATTGGAGAGAACGAGGGAAGGAAAGGAGGAGAGTGACATCTCAAAGAGGAGGCACCGAGGCTGGGTCCCAGGCCTTTCCTCTGGGTTGCCACGGCGGCCTGTACTTACCCTCAGCATAAGACATGCTCTTCCATATTTTGATTTATTTGATTGTCTTTACCTCCCACTAGACTGTAAGCTTTTGAAAGGCAGGGGCTAAATCTTGTATCTTTTTCACTTAGTACAGGAAATGTAGCTTACAGCTCTTTAGGAAATACTGAGTGATGAGTGAATGAGCGGGATCTGTGGGGTGAGTACCATGCATGGGTGAAGACAGGACAGGATGGACAAAGGTGTGAATATGGATGGAGGTGTGAAAACTCATTGCCTGTTCGGGAAGTGGTCAGTAGTGTTGAGTGGACAGAGCATGGACGTGTAGCCTGGGGTCTTGTGAGGGGCTGGGTCATATCCCACCTCTGCTTCTCATTAGCTGTGCAATAGTTAGGCACGTTATCTGGCTTCGTTGTTCTGCCTGTCACACAGTAGGCATTTGGTAAAGATTTGTTGAATGGACTAATTAATATAATTATGTTTTTGCAGGTTTTGAGGAATTTGAGATACAGCTATGTAAAAGACCTAGTATTTATTGGTACTTATTGCTTAGTACTTGGAGTAAGTCTTGGTGCTTAGTCACTGAGCGGGAGACAAGGCTTAGGGGCTTCCAAGCATGAGGGACACTGAGCCTTTAGACAGGGTAGCAGCTCTGTGGTTCACAGAGTGACTGGTCCACCTGGAATAGGACCAAGCTAGCGGTGGTGGGGGTCGGGGTCATATTCCCTGGAAGAGGGATTATTTGGCAAAAGGAGCAAGGCTCATAGGGGCTCTTAGGGTCAGGGAAAAAGAGCTCTGGGGTGCAAATCAAGTCTAGATGGAGATTCTTACCTGGTAAAGGGGGCGGGTGTCAGGGAAGCCTGGGTGGGGGTTCCTGGCTCCTCAGGTCTTGGACTCAATACTGAAATACAGGCAGCACAATCAAGTCCAGGCTGTCACATGTGGCCGAGTCCAAGTCTACTGTTTGCTCCTTGCTGTGGTCTGGATGGGGCTCCTCTTAAAGGTTGTGGGTTATGGAAGAAAGGAACTAACGTATTTTGATAGTCAAAAAGTAAAACACCATATGAGTTACAGTGCTCTGGATGCTTCTGGAAGAGTTTGGTAAGTGTTTTTTGGGTTTATAAAAGTACTTTTTATTTTTTCTTCTTTTTTTGCTCTCTATAAATTACACCAGAGAAGGTAACATTTTTCTCCATGCTGACTTTGACAAGCCTGGACCATGCTCTGTCTATGTCTAATGTATAGATTTAGAGAACCCATCTGCTTCTTCACTCCTCCTAGTCATCAAGTCCTGGTGTGTGCCCTGCCTTTAGGGGACATTCTAGGACAGCAAGACTCCCCTGGATGGTCATGGTGTAGTGTAATTAGCACCATAACAAAAGTCGGATAGGTTCCAGATTCTGTAGTAACAAAACGGAGTGATCAGGTCTGTCCAGGGAATCAAGAAAGACTTCTCAAGATAGGAAAATGACTGAACTAGGTCTTGAAGGATGAGCGAGAATCTACCAGGTGGGTTAGGGGCAAAAACACAGCATATGGGAAGGTACAGGCATGGAAGACCTTGGTGCATCGGCAAAGGGGTGAGCATGGTAGCCTAGCCAGGTCATAGGTCACACAGGAGCATTTGGAGAAAAGAACATGAAGGCCTTACATGCTTTACTCAGGCTTTGGGCTTGAGGGGTGCTTATGGCATGGGCTCTGCAGCCAGACCACGTGGCCCCAGCACTTAATACCTTCGTGATCTTGGGCAAGTACACCTCACTTTTTTGTCCTTCAGTTTCCTTGTCTCAGATAATAATAGGGCATGCTTCACAGGTTGGTTGTGAGAATTTGAATAATAATATAAAGCACTTCTAACAGTGTCTGGCACCTTAGTTATTAATAATCATGAAATGTATGTAATTATATAATTAATAATTATTCATGATGAAGATTAAAATGTAACCTGTATCAAAAGTGCAACCAAGTACAAATTACCAGTGAACTGGATATTTCTGGAAGAGTTTGCTAAGTGTTTTTTGGGTTTATAACTTACTTTTTCTTTCCAGGTTAAAAAAAGCATACTTTTTTCTTTCCAGATTAAACACACACACACAGACACACAGACACACACACACACACACACACACACACACACACACACACACAAACACACACACATTTTTCTTTCCAGGACAGTGCCTATTTTCAAGAAGCTAGCTCAAAGACCAAAGGATGGACCAGCAAATAAATCAAAGTTATGTAATACGCTATAGTAGAGGTATTCATAAGTTACTGGGGGACACAGTTTAGCACAGACAGTTGTCCCAAGTGGAGCAGCCTGATCAGAACGATGCTTCAGAAAGGCAGCTGTCAGCCACGTGGGGCAGAGCGTGGCCTGCAGCCAGGGGCTGAGGCTGGAGGTGGGGAGCGTTGTAAGCATTCCAAGGGATGTTGGGGTGCTGAACTGACAGAGCCGAAGAGACAATCTGGAAGATACTGGAAAGGTATACTTGACTGAGTTTGGTGAGAGATTAGATGGCGAAGGTGAAGACCCTGTTCTTTCAGCATCCAGGTATGTGCTAGATAGATGCCGATGCCCGGCACCAGTGTCCATGTATCAGGGTGCCGCTGCCACTGGGCACATAGACACACTGTGTTTGCTGGATGGAGTTCTCTTCGTGCTGTTTTCAGCTAACTTAAATGCAACTCGTGTTAATGAACATATTTACGTAATGTGTGGCTGATGAAATCACGGAAGATTGGAATTTCCCATTTTAATTCCATTTTAAAGATGCTTGTTAAGCAAAAGGATATAATTCATTTTTTCAAACTGCTGAAATGTTATTTTGGCCTCTTGAATCAAAGGCATTCCGCAAGTGTTTTCTTTATTACATGCCTTAAACTTTAATTAGAATTTAATTATAAGATCCTGAAGGCATGAGCAAGACGAGCAGATGGAATAGTAAAAGCAGCTTAGAGGATTAAAGAGTAAAAGTTGCTTGTTAATGGTGTAAGGAAGGAACAGAGAGCTGAATTACTACTATGCGTTTGTGCTATTTGGATGCTTTTTCAATTCTTTAACTTAGTTTTCTTTCTGGTTGGAAGCTGAAGAGTTTCATATATTAAGCTTTTAAATTTTTGTTCGAGTTACTGGAGTAGATTTGTATGTAGAAAACAGGTCAAACATGATGAAAAGGTGTGTTGTTCTTTCTAGCAAAGCACCTTGTACAATATTTTGTATATAGTAGGGACTTGAATCATATTTACTGGTTTGAACTGAAAGAAGCTCACGTCCTCTCATTGGTAAACATCAAATGAGCATAAAAGAAGATTCTATTAGAGATGGACAGGGAAGGTGTGAGTCTGTGTGTCCAGGCTAACCTGCACCATGGGGATGTCAGATATTCACTCAGGGAGTTAACACACACACCCCTCCCACCTTTAGTCTACCCCTCAGCCGGCCTTTGCTGTTTGTCCCCCTCGGGTGTTTGGCTGGAAGAGTTGCAGACATTTGGAGTGGGGTGCACTTTGAGACTTCCCCTCATCTCGCATGGTGAGAATGACCAACGCTGTTCCCTGGTACTGCGTTAGGATGGCCTCCTGCTAAGCTAAATGATTCCACTTCTTAATGCTTTTGCCCTTTGCCCCTAGTTTTTTTTTTTTTTTAATCTTATATTTAGAATCATCTCCCTCTCCTAATTAGAAGTTTATATAGAAAAACTAGACAAAAGTTGAAAATAAAAAGGAAGAAAGAATATATAATGAAACAAAAAGTATTCCATCTCCTGCCATCCAGGAACAAATTAAAAAAAATTAACATGTTGATAGTTGATTCTCATTATTTGCAGATTCTGTATTTGCAAATTCACCTCAAAATCAATACTTACAGTGCTTTCACAGTCATTTGCAGACATGCACAGAGAGGCGGAAAAGTTCTGAGTTGCTCAATGTGCATGTTCCCAGCTGAGGTCAAACAAGACAACACCCTGCCTTCTTGTTTCAGCTGTCATGCTGTAAGCGAATGTCCTTTTTGAGGTCTATTAATGCCGTGTTTTTCTCAATTTTTTGTGCCTTTTCTTGGTGATTTTGCCAGTTAAAATGGGCCCCAAGCATAGTGCTGAAGTGTCGTATATTATTCCTAAGCACAAGGAAGCTGTGATGTGCCTTATGGAGAAAATGGTAGATGTACTTTTTCAGGCGTAACTTAAGTACTGTTGGTTGTGAGTTCATTGTTAATGAGTTGATGATATATATCAAATAAGGTGTTTAAATCGGAATACATGTAAAACAAGGCTGTGTGTGTAGATCAGTTAGCAAAAATGTAACTGGAGGCTTGAAAGAACCTAACCCTATATTTCCTCTAGAAGCAATGGTCCAGTATTCCCTAAATCAGTGTTTCTGGAGACTTTATAGAAATAACTATCACAAATAATAACAGTAGACTGTATATCTTTCTACTCTTTTTCCTGCTCTCTGTCTCTCGCTCATTCCATCTCTTGGTATCTCAGTCTGTGTGTACACAGTATGTATATATTTGCTTAAATTATATATGTATATATTTAGCAATTACGATGTCACATGGCACACTATTCTATGAACTTTTAACTTACCAGTTGTATTGGCCTTTGGCCTTTTTTCACTGAGATTCATTTGTCTCCCTTGCCCTGCTGTGTGCCATGTCGCGGGGGGTTAGCCCCTGCCCTCTAACTCAGTGGGAGATGGGAGGGTAGGGGAAAGAGAGAAGCCAGGGTATTTGTCTTGCCCTCTGTCTGCCTTGAGTAACATCTCTGGCAGTGCCCACAGCCCTTTACGGCTCTTCCACTCACAAGGTAGGCCCTCCATAGCTCCAGCTTCTGCTGGTTGTCCCTGGGCCCCGGGCTTTAGCTGTAAGCCTTCTTTCTTTGTCCTTTCAGCTGATGTGTGGAAGCAGCTTCCTGCTGTTGCTGATCTCTGAGTTTCTCCCCTGTGGCCTGGGTAAAGCATCAGATTCCAAAGCCAAGGCAAGACCAAAAATGAGAGAATGGTAGCCAGGGTGCAGCACTTCAGGAGAGAGACCGAGAGAAGGGTAGAGGGAGTGGTTCGGCACCAGGCCCTACGCATCGAGTGTGTGATACTGCAGCTCCTCAGGATGGGTTAAGCAGCTCAGATGCCATCAGTGCCTGGAAAGCGGCCAGCGCCTCTCATCCTGAGCTTATTTGTCTGGAATATGATTCCCCTGAACCTGACCAGCTCTTCCACTGAGGGAGGAAAAAAATCCATTCTGATAATTATTCTGACAAGGCTCTAACAGGGCCTCCTTCCCTAGAATATGATTTTTTTTTTTTCTGGCCTCTTTTCATTCTCTTCTTCGCATTAGGACCCCTTTTCCCCAGAGTGTGAGATCCTTTGTGAGCGCTAAAAACCGAAATGCTATACACCATTCGGAGCCTCTTGGGTTGGCACAATCCTTATTAAAAATGTATTTTCTCTGAGCCTCGGCTGCACCCCCTGAACTGTGGATTAACAGAAAGGCCTTCAGAGCTAAAAGACATTTTTGAAGAACCACTGTACCAAGTGGCATTAAATATTTATCACCTGCTACATGTCAATCGTTCATCTTCTTGCTTTAACTCTTAGACCAAAAGCCATCTTGTCTGTTTTATGCTAAAGTAGAGATCACAGGAAAGCTGCTTTTTACCTTGCTGTGGTGTTTTCCTGTTCCAGGAATATGGGACATTTCTTTGTCCTCATAGCAATAGTAGAAAAGATTGCCCTGACTCTCAGCGTTTCAATGGGAGGCCACATAGTGTGATGATGGAGAAAAACTCGGATTCTAGGGCAGTCACAATGGCTCTGCCACTTATGAGCTGTATGGGCTTGAGAATCTGTTACTTACCACTGAAGTTTATTGTGCAGGAAGAGACAACACGTAAACAACACTTAGCACGAATCCTGGCACCCAGTGGGTTCTGTCTTTCTTTTAGGTCTTCTGTTTGAGACTTTCCAAATACATTTCTAAGAAACCTAGAATAAAATATGCTATTAACATCTATTAATAACCAAAAGCACTTAGCTTAATCTTTGCTTATTAAATAAAACCGAAATGTTACTCAGACACCCTTTGCTGTTTTTGGAATGCCTTTGTAAAAAATTTGATCTTGCTTAAAAAAATGCAACAGCATTTCAAAGGCTTGCTATAGCTCTAGTTATTCATACCTGAAAACATCAGAAGTTTGGATAATTTTGGCACACACTCATATGTGTGCATGCATGTATATATATAAATATTCTCTCTCTCTATATATATATAATGTATATATACAGGCACACATATAACTCTTTAAGAAATGGTTTTCTAATGTTTTATTTTCTTAAAGTCTGTACTTCACATCACTTTTTTCCCCCAGAACTGTTTATCCTCACTCCAGACATGACCCTTGGAAAGGTGGCAGAAAAAACAAACGGCTGGTGTGTTTTGGGGCAGTCTGCATTCCTTTCAACTCTGGGAGACCAGGCTTATGCTTAGGCTTTCAAGCTATTTGTCCAGGGGCCCAATCACTTTGATTCCTGCTTGAAAATTAGCCTGTTGTTCAAGCTCAGGAGAGCTGCCACAGAGCTTTCTTGGGTTCGCGAACTAGAGATCTATGAAGTGTTTGCTTTTATTTGTAACTTTAACCAAGGCAGCCTTAACTGGGCTTTTGTTTTCTTATTTAACTTTTATCCATGTAACCTTAACCTAATTTCTTTTTCAAATGTCTGTCCTCCCCCATCCCATAATTCCTAATCCCTCTTTTGTCCTCAGATTTTCCTCCAAAGTCAGGATATGACGTTTAAATCCATTCTTTAGGAAGTGTCTGAAAGCCAACACACACATAAAATTTTTTTTTTCTGGATTTCTTAGGAGGATTAAACAAAGGCTTTTCGAATGCAGAATTCAGAAAACATTGATGGAAGTTGTGGGGCAGCTTGGGAGGGGAGTGTGCATTTTAGAAAGCATAAGGACACTTTCACTTGCCCTTCATCTGGACTTTGGTTTCCTCTGTGAGAGGCCCAGGAGCCCAGGCTGTGGATGGTTTAGACAAGAAAAGACTGAAGGGATAACTGTTTCCAGACCTTGAGCCTTGAATACTTAGCCGTCATTCAAGCTCTTGAGAAAGGGAGCAAAAGGCATGAGGATGCTTGGAGTGTTCCCACGCAGCACCTGTAGCCCCAATTTGTGTGCACTCTCCTCCAACTGTGTCCCCGGCACCGTGGAATGTACTTTCACACCTCAGCTAACCCTCGTGGCAAGCCTGTGAAAGAGACAGTGGTATTTCTTTTTCACAGATGAGGCAGCTGAAGCTCTAGGAAGGTCTAGCTAGGGTTGTGCTGAGTCTGGATTAATCAGTTGGCAGACTGTCTTTCTTTTCCATCAGTTGCTTCCTTTCCTCCCTGGTTTGCATGACCATTCTTGAGAAATTTTCTTCCTATGATATCTGAGTCAAATGAAGTAAATAGGATGTATGGAGTATCTATTATGTATTAGGCATTGTTTTATGCAATATGCATCTGTGCAGTACACATTCTAATAAGAGCCTTGTAAGGAATATCCTCATTTTACAGAGGATATTCTGAGATGTAGAGGGTTAGGGAATTTGCCCAAGATCACATAGGACACAGAAAGTGACACCAGAATTTGTCCCCAGGTCTGACTCCAGAACTTTTGCCATGCCCACTACACCAGCTGTTCACACTAGGAGGAGGCCCATCGGTATGAGTCCACTGGGGACGGACATGGTTGACACTGATACGTGGCAGTCAGTGCAGAGATGTTGCGTTTTGTGCTCTGTTCCACTCTCGTTTCATTTCTGGCATTATAGAGATTTAATATAGAGGTAGGCTTGCTTTCTGAGTTTTAAAACAAAGATAGTAACAACAGTGATGATGGATCTTGGTACTATATGAGAATATCTGTGTGTACTGGGCACAATACTTGGTCTTTATACATGTTCTTTCGGGCAGACCTTTGACAGCTCGGTGACGTTTTCTCACATTTGCATCTGCGGAAGCACTCTGGGAGGTTGAATCACTTGCCTGCCCCATGTCACACTACTGGTGAGTGGAAGAGTGGGGATTTGAACCTAAGACTTGTTACACCAAAAGTGTACTTCTTCCACTCAGCATATGTTCCCTGGGGGAACACGTGGGGACTGCATGGCACATAAGATGATTTACAGTAGTTTAGGGTCAGGGTGTTCACATTGATTCCCATTGTAAAGAAGGATGCCCTTTTCAGTTGTCTTACAAACCATCTGATTATATCAAGGAGGAAGTCTTAGGTGCTAGTATGCCTTTTAAAACTTTTAAAACAAGAGAGAAGAGGGCTTGGCTCTGAGGTTATAGAAGCTAGAAGAACACAATGACATTCTTTGCTTTTATTGTATTATAAAATTTTCTATTAAAAATTACAATATGTTCATATGTACAAAATAATATGCACATATGAGGTATAAAGAGCAATATAATGGACATCCAGGTAACTTACCCCCTACTGAAAAGTTATACTAATTTTAGATTCTACTGGAACCTTCTGTATGTCTCTCCCCATCACAGCTTCTTTCTTTCTCTCCCACCAACGTCTTACATAATCATTGTATAGTTGTGCAATTCAGGTAATTAACATTTATTAACATGCATACTATTGCCCAATCTACAGACCTTGTTCTGGTTTTTGTCAGTTGTCCCACTAATGTCTCATTTTCTGGACCAGAATCTGAGATCACACAGTACATTTAGTTGTCATATCTTCTTTGTCTCCTTTAGTCTGTAGTAGTTCCTCAGTCTTTCCTTTCCTTTCATGACTGTGACATTTTTGAAGAGTCTAGCCAGGCATTTTGTAGAATGTCCCTCACTTTAGATAGGTCTGCTGTTCCCTCAGGATTAAATTCGAGCTATGTGGTTTTGGCAGGAAAACTACAGAGATGAAGTTGTGCCCTTCACCGTGCAGCACAACAGGACGCATGTGATGTTGCCATGCGTGAACTTCAGTCTGTGATGTGAACTTTGGTCACTTGGTCAAGGCTGTGTCTTTCAGTTTCTTCACTATAAAGTAACTCTTTTTCCCTTTGTGATTGATAATTACCTTGTGGGGAGAGACTTTGAGACTATGTAAATATCACGCTTCTAATCATACCTTTGCCAACTAACTTTAGCATTTATTATTAATTCTTGCCTGAAATGATTATTCGTGTGATTTGGCCAGATGGTGTTTTCCTATGATTGTAATTCCTAAATTTATTAACTGGACCCTACCATAAGTCGCTTTCCCCTTGCTTCACATTTATTTATTCATTCAGTTATTCATTTGTACCAGTATGCACTTAGGAATTCCTATTTTATCCTATGGATTATAATCCATTACTATTATTATTTTGTTTTGTAAATAGTCTCAGATTTAACTATTGGGAGCCCTTTCACATTGGCTTTTACATACTTTTGACATGTCCCCATCTTTTTCTTTTGAGCACATCTTTGCTTTCTGGCACCGTAAGATGTCACTTTGCTCTCTCCTTGCTCCAGCCCTGAGAGCAGCCTACTCTTGCTGTGCTGTATCCTTTCTCCCAGTCTCTCCATCCACCATAATGAGATTTCCACCTTCCCCAGTGCACCAACACTGCAGTCATTAAGGTCATTGCTAGAGCAGTGGGTGTTCTTAGTTCTTATGTTACTGTGTATCGGATACTTCTTGTGCCCCATGTTAGATCGTCTCAGGACAATGGTAAAGGGAAGTTGCATCATCTTTGCTCCAGCTGCCATTGTGGCCACCAGATTTGCACAGGCTCTGAAAGACATCCTACAGGATAAGCTACCTCGTGCTGCATGCTGTCCATTGGGTAGCATGGTATTTACCTGTTGATGCCACCTCTGGATCTCACTCTGTGCCCACACATGTGCAACCTGGATCGGAGAATTAACGCTCTCTTTCTCTCCATCATGGATAGTTCTGAGATACCATGTGGCTCAGGGTATGGGGGAGGAGGTTGTGGGTGGCGCTACGGGAGGAGGAACCAGTCACTGTTGGTGGGGCCAGCCTGATAGTGCAGCCTCATCGTGCCTCCCCATCTTTGTCCAGCACTTCCCTCCTGTTCCCTAAGATTGCGTTACCTAATGCAGCACTGGTACATGAACCCTCTGGCTCACGTCTGCTTTCTGGGGAACCCAGGTGAAGATGTGCTGTGTTTAAAACCCACTCTCTAGAATCACGTAACTTCCACAGTGTCACATGGTCATTCATTCATTCATTTAAAACTTACTTGTTGCGACTTTCTGTGTGTGAGGCATTATATACAAGTGGGAAAAGAACCATGATCTCAATATTATTATTGTTTTAGGGGGTGCAGAAATAACCAAATAAAAATAATTCAGCTGAATAATAAATGCTCTGAAGAAAATGCATCAGGGACAGGGCTGAAAGTGGGTCAGGTGGGGATAGGCGTGGAGGTGGTTACTGAGGACGCTCTGAGGAGGTGACTTGTGAATTAAGACGGGGTCAGTGGGAAAAAACATGCTGAGAGAAGACTGATCCAGTCAGGGGAAAGAGGAAGTGCAAGAGCCCTCAAGCAGGTGCACATCGCTGACTTGGTTTAAGAACAGCAAGGAGGCCTATGCGGCTAAACGTAGCAAACAAGGAGCTGGTTGTCGGAGATGCAGCCAAGAGAGGTAGCCAAGGGCACTGCTTGTGAGATCTTACAAGGCAAGTTTTAAGGTCTGGATTTTTTCTAAATGTAATAGGAGGTCACTGGATAGTTCTAGCAACAGAGTGACGTGGTCTGATTTACATTTTAATCAGCTATTTCTTGCTGCCAGGTAGAAAATGGATTGCTGGGAGATAAGAGTGGAAACAGGTAAGAGCCAATTGCAGTAATCCAGGTGATAGATGATACTGGTCTGAACCACTGTGGTAAAGATGATGGGAAGTGTATAGATTTGGAATATGTTTTGAGTTTGATGCTGGAAAGACTTCATGTGGGGCAGGGGAGCTATCAAGCAAATAGTAATCAGGATTCCTCAATTCTGTTGACTTTCATAATAATGCATACGTTGTACCTTTCTGACATTTCTTTCTGGGTCTCATTCATAGATTAATCTCCTAGAGTCTCTTTATGTGTTAGTTTTCACAGGCTTCTGACCTTAGCTTTCTGCTCTTCTCATTCTTCCAAGGATCGGACAACAGAAGTCACATACTTACGTTCCTCCAGGGTCCAAGAAGATAGTACATGGAGGCGCAGGCCAAGGTCAGTGCGCACAGGCACTGTGGAAGTGGAGGCGACCTCAGTGGACTGCATAGCCTGTGCCCAGACAGGCTTCTTGAGATGAGCTCTAGCTGAGTGTGTTCCCGAAAGAGGGGATTCTGGCCTGGCGTTGCACAGTCTCTTGATTTTTCAATGCAAGCTAGAAATTCAGTTTTTTTGTTTGTTTGTTTTAATTCACTATCTCAAGATTTTTACATATTGGTTCAAACATTTTTTAGAACTCTGTGGGAACCAAAAAAAAAAAAAGTCTGTATTCCAGATGTGCTCCTTGGGCCACTGGTTTACAACTTCTGCTGAAATATTCTTTCTGGGGTAACTTGGCATACATGGCTTGGTTTTACTTATTTACTTCATGGACCAGTGACTTCCACATCTGTATCTCCAGCCCTGGTTTTTAAAAGTGATCTGGCCACTGGGCACTGCTACATGGCTTTTCCAGTTGTCTCTTACCAGCACACTAACTTCAGATTCCCCACCAACCTGCGTCTGCCCTGCCAGTTCCATCGTCGTGATGCTCCTCCTCCTTGCAGGGATCTGGGCTGAGGCCTATCTTCGGTCTTGGTGCTTGACAAACCACACGTTCAGAAGTCCATCTCTACATCTCGTTTGTGTTACTTCCTAAGTATCTTTCAAATGCTCCTCTTTCTTTCTCTTTCTACTGCTCTTAATTCTCCATTCAGCTAGCTTTAGAAGTGATACAGCTAAGTCCTCATCATCATACCTGTTTCACAAATGATGAAACTGAGACTTGAAAAAAAACCTTATAATTTGTCAAATCATGCAGTAGTAAGTGGCAGTGCCAATTTGAATCCAGGCAACATTATTGCAGAGCCTGTATTCTTTGTCAGTACATAATAATAAATGGCTCATCTGTATCGTAGAAGATTTAAATGACAAGTGTACAAGGAGAGGTGGAAGTAATCAACTAGAATTACCTAAGATTGCTTATACCAGACCTCTTCTAGTGAGCTGATTTTAAAAAGTCTATTTTCAGTTACAATATCATCTAGAAATAAAACAGTGCTTGTGAAGTACTCAGAGGGCATTTGAAACCACATCTTTCTCTTACAGAGTTTTAGCTCTTTCTTGTTTTAAATACATTCGCTTCATCCACGAAGTAAGCTGAATCACAGAGAAACTCAGTACAAATTGTGAATGTTCAGTTTTCACACTGAAGACATTTTAGATTCATTTACAATATGGTCATATATGGGAATCCATATCCGAAAGTAAACAAAATTGACCACTCTGACAGGGAGCCTGTTGCCTGCTGTCTGAGTCCCATTTTTGGATGGGCGTTCTGGAGGTCATCTGCTCTTTCTGGCAGCCTGTGCTCAGCTGTCCCCAGCAGACGGGCCTGGCCTGAGCTGGCTCCAGGAAGGAGATTCCGCCGGACTTCCCTCTCCATAACATTTCACAGAGTTGGTGATTTTTTTTTTTTTTTTAAATTATGGAAAGCCACTGGCAACTGTATTGCAGCAGTGTGGCAATACCCACTTGGCAGTCTTATTTTCTGCTTACTTCATAAGATGGCTTTTCTTTTATTAATAGATAGACAAATTTTATTCTGTCAAGATCAGCCTTAATCCTTGGTACGCTGATGGTCTGGGTTCAAACACAACCGAAAGTTTTTGCAAGAAGCCCTTGGGAATCTTTCCAACAAAAACTGTAATTGTGATGATTAAGAGCTTGGACTTCGGATTTAAACATTCTTAGGTTTGAGCCCCGGCACATTTCTCTGAGCCTATTTTTAATCTGTAAAATGGGAATAATAATACATACCTCATAAAATCATTATGTAGATTAAATTAAATAATGCCTGTGAAACCCTTAGTCAAGTATTTGGTACATAATAGGCACTCAATTAATGTTAGTTATTACTGTTGTTATTATAATATCAGTAATTATTTTCTTATTGTATTAGTTCATACAACAGTTCTTCACTGAGCTCTGTTGTGTATTCTCCCTGCACAGCTCTAAGCTGAAGGAACTTTAATCTCTGTTCCAACTACTATTAAGCCACGCTTAGTTAACATTCCTTCTTGCCCAATTTCTAATTAATTAATTAATTTATAAAAGCCTTGTTGAGTATTTTCTATGTGCTCGGGACCGCACTAACCACTGCACATTTAAGAATAGTTTACTGTGAAGTTTCACCCCTTTTCATTTTCTGTTCCAGACTAAGACTGCATTATTGTGATTCCTCAAATGTGCCATATTTCTGCTGACCTCTTTGCTTTTGCACAGATTGTTCCTATGACCCGGAATGCCCTCTCTCACTTATCAAGCTGGCAGAGTTCTATCCTTAGCTCGAATCTCATCTGAAGCTAGCTCTACTCCCCCAGGGAGATTTAAGTGCTTTTTCTGTTATCCATGTGCTGTGCCTTGAGTACAGGATTCGTTTATATATAATAGTCATGTGAGTGTATGTGTGATAATTGTTTACCTGTGTCTCTCCTCACTGGACTAGGACCACTTTGAGGGCAGGGACTATGTTTGTTTACTTTGTGTTCTTAACAAAGTGCTTATAGGGACTTAAATCTATTTATTGGTGAGTTGGATGGACAAATGGATGAGTGCATGGGAGAAAGAAGAAAAATGATACATGAATTAAAATAAATAAATGAAAGAGCCAGTGAATAAGTGACACAGTGACCTAACCTTAAGACCTTAAGATGTTGTTCCACTTGTGGGCGAGATGGGAATGTAAACATTCCCAGGGTACTGTGACAAATGCTTAGAGATCCTCAGAGTGTAAATAGCAAGTAGTAGCCTGCAAATTCTGCCCCTAGATGTGTATTGTTTCGGTTACTTCATGTTTATTTGTTTAGTCTTTAAACATTTCGTTTAGGTACCGAACATAAAAATCCAGACTTGCAGCGTTTCAGGTTTGGCAATGCCGGGCCCTTCTGCATGGAACTGGGTGCTGGATTTGAGAGGCAGGGGCTGCTGTTCGTGTGAGCATGTGCTCTGTGGTTCTCATCCTGCCTCACTCATTTATGTGGCTGTCCTGACCCTCAAATGTACTTGGGTTTGCAACCCCTGCTGTAAATGGTGCTTTAGAACTTCTCCGTGTAGGAAGGTGAGAGAAGGGACATTTCAGTGTGGACAGAAGGAATGAGGGAGTCACAGTGAGTGAAAAGGCCTAGCTAGAGGGGGAGTGGGGAGGCAAGAGCAACATACATAACCTAAACATCTGTACCCACATAATATGCTGAAATAAAAAAAATAAAAAAAAAAAAGAAAAGGCCTAGCTAGAGATAGGAAAGCCATATGGGATCTTGGAGAACCCTCAGTAATTCCTATGTATTTGAAACACACAGAGCTTGTCGGGGACTAAAGGAGTGGGCTCAGGCTAGAGAAGCCTTCAGGGGTCCAATCATGGGGTCTTGCTATATTTTTTGCTAAGGAGTTTGGATGTAAAACTATAGTAAATGGAGAGTCAGTGGGGTTTTAAGCCAAGGGACGACATGATCAGACTTGCATTTGAAAGGTCACTCTGTCCTTGGCAAGACCGATGAAATGCAAAAGGAACAGGAGTGAGTGCGGGTAGACTCAAGAGAAAGCTATTGCTCTAGTTCAATGGTTCTCAAACTGGGGCAGTTTTGCTTCTCAGGGGACACTTGGCAAAGTCTGGAGACATTTTTGATTGTGTATCGGGGGGCTGCTGTTGGCATCTTGTGGGTAGAGGCTAGGGATGCTGCTAAACATCCTACAATATAGAGGACAGCTCCCCACAATGAAGAATTATCTGGCCCCAATTGTCAGTAGTGACAGGCTTCAAAAACCTTACTCTGGTCCAACAGAGACATAAAGAGGACAGGAGCTTACTAGTGACAATATATGTCCTCTGAAAGGGATAGAGTCAAAGTGTATTTAGGAGATGGATCCAGCAACTGATTATTTGATTGTTGTTTGTTGAGCGGAGAGAGAAGAAGGAGGATGTGTAAAACCAGCAGACAAAGCTGAGCAGCATTTGTAAATAAAGAAGAAACCAGCCTTTAAAGGGTAACTTAAAGCTATGAGTTCCAACATTAATTTCTATTGATTAAACAATGAGCACATAAAAACACCTTCTTATCCTTTTTTTCACCTTTAAGACAAATTAGTATTTGTAATTTTATTGGTATCTACCAAACTTAGCCTATTTGGGGAAAAAAATATAGAAAGGTTGTCATTTATACTTTGGTACTTTAATTTGCAAAGATTTTGACATTCAGATTTTGAGGAAAAGTCATGAGACCAAGGCAAGTTTATGTGTTCTTCCAGGTCATGTTCCTGATGTTTTTCTCCCTCCAGAAATGAGAAAGAACTCCTTGCTCCTTTAGTATACATCCCATACAAAAATCCATTAGAAAGCGGAAAATTATGAGAATGACTTTGTCAAAATGTGTTGAATTTTTCTTGTGTCATTACTAATTTGACACTGTTCTTATTGGTTAAGGGAAAATGGAACTTGGGGTTGACAGCTCTTACCTTCCTTATGCTAAAATGAATTTGATCTATTCTGTTGGTGCAGGAAGTTCAGCTTTTGAAGGCCCAAGAAGAGGACTGGGGGTGGGAGTGGAAAGGAAAGGTTGATTCGTGGTGACCTGGCATACTACTCCACCTTGGGAAAAGCCTCTTTAAGTCCCAGATCTTCACCACAAATACTGCTTTATCCAGGTTCTGATTATCTGGAAACATGTGGGTTCATTCATGGTAGACAGATTAGGCAGGACTCTGAGGAACAGGATGGAAAGTCCACTTAACCTCCATGTCCACAGAGTGATAGCTGCTTTGTCTTCCCCTGGGAAACTGCCATTGTGAGAAGGTGTGAAGGTGCGAGAGAGCCCCACTGGTATTCATCCAGTACCCACTGGAACACCTGTGTCCCTTCTGTTTTGTCAGTGTACCAGCCAGGGTTCCCCAAAAAACAGGTGGCACACTCAAGCGGGGTACTTTGAGAAGAGTGGACAAGTGTAGGGAAACCACAAAAAGTAGCGCAAGACCCTGAGCTATCAAAAGTGGGACTGGTACCCTCTCTGGGCCCGAGGAGCAAGGGGAGGGAATGTTACTAGGTCCTGGAGAAATTGTTGTGTGCAGAGGCTCACCTGTGTCACCTTTGGGAGAGAGCCACAGCCAGACCACACTTTCCTCTTGCCTGCTAGTATCTCTCTGTGTCCCCCATTGGCTGAACCTGGCTGGAGGCCAGAGGTGGTGGAGCTTTTTGGGAATCGTCCATACAAATCAGCATCCTGGCTCAGAAGGCAGGGTGGAAAAGGTTATAGATCAAATCTGAAAAGCAAAAGGAAGATGTCTGGGACATTTGGGCATTCTTTCTGTTTGGTTGGTTCTTGTGGTCCCATATTTGTGGAGGGGTGAGGTGGTGTTGGAGACCTTGCTTTGGAGTCAGGGAGTCTGGTACACGATTACGTCTGCCTGACTTGATAACTGAGCAACCCTCAGCTCTAAGTTCAGCAAGTGCCTGTATCCTCACCGTATAATGGGGGCAAAGGTAATACCTACATTGAAAGGCTTTGGGAGGATTAAAAGGAAAATATGTAAGTAATATTGACAGATTTGGAAGAAGCTATATTAAAATGTGAGCAATATACCTCAATATAATGTTGTTTTTCTGTGTAAAACAGATATAACTGTGTTGTGATTTCACAACAAATGATTGATTTTTTTCTTCATTATATTTTCTTATATTCCAGATTTCCTACCATCAGAAAAACAAAGACATCCATAAGTGCTATTAAGAAATATGTTAGTACTGCCCTTCAAATTATTATTGTTGGCTAATATTGCATCCTCTGGGTTACTGGGGTGTGGGAATGAGGAGCCGCAGCAGAGCTGGCTTGGCTGTGTGCAGACTGTAGTGAATGTGTTTGTCATTTCCTGTGATGTGGCCAGAGACTCAGGTCTAGTGCTCCATCACCAGGAAGCCTTTGGCCCCTCAAGAGCTTCTCTTCTGAGCTCCTGTAGCCCCTGGGCTGCCCCTTGCACTCATTGCGTATTACACTTAGTTCTTCTGCTAGACTGTGATCTCCTGTATGTCCAGAACTGTGTTTTACTCATCTCCACTCACCAGCATTGTCTTGTCTCTGGCATTGTGTTGTAAATGCTGCCTTCATTCTTGTTGCCCAGCTTCCCCTACATGGCTACAGGGAGTTCTTAGACTCACTTATTGTAGCTTCTACAACAGAGAGCAATTGAACTGTGCTTTCTCCTTTTTCTAGTTATAAAATCCTAGGGAAGAATTCTGATTAGTTTCATTTGGGTCAGGTCTCCATCCTTTACTGAATCAACCATACCCATGGGAGAGGTATGTTACAGTTATCTCAGCTTTGGTCAAATGCCCATTCCCAGGGGAATCTGTTGTGGCCAATAGGGTGGGGTTTGTACAATTACGACAGGTCATATTTCAATCAGTTGGTTGCCATGGAGAAGACAATGAATAAGTTAGGAATTCTTTCAGCTGCAGTGACATGCAAAAAAGCTCTTATTTAAATCAGTTAGTTGCAGTGGGGAAGAAACATATATCAGGAATGCATTTCCAAGGGAGGAAAAATTTGTTCTTGGGAGGTGAAAAAATCTTAGATGTTACAGTTGTTTGTTGTCACCTTCTAAAGCTCATCCTTACCTAATAATGTAAACAGATACACTGTCTGTGGTATTAAAATTTCATAAAGGCAGGGATAAGAAAAAGAATGTCTCAAAAGGCTCCTTAGTGGAGGTGATGGTGAAAAAAAGGTTGAGAAACAGTGAGTTATAATAACAATAATAATACCTAACACTTATGTAGTACTTACCATGCGCCACAAACTATTTTGAATGCCTTTTATATACTATAAACTCATTTGGCAATATGCCTGTTTTACAATGGCTCAAACAAATAGACTTGATTTCTCACTCTCACACTCCTCAATAACAAGTACGAAGAAGGTGATTTGACCATGTCAAGGTCAGCATATCTTTAATTCTTTAGACTTGTTACTCATGCTAGTTGCCTCATGATTATAAGATAGTTGCTGCATCTCTAGACATTACGTGCACCTTCAATGCTGGAAGAACAGGGAAGAATCAAGGAGAGAGCAGCATCTCCTACTCTCCTTTCTTCTTTTTTTCTTTTAAATGAGAAGACTGAAACATTTCCCAGGAAACCTCCCCTCCTGCTGGTCTTCTGCTAAGGTCTCACTGGCTGGAATTAGGTTGCTTGGCCACTGTTAGCTGTAACAGAAGCAGAGAAGGTGAAGAACAAGGTTATCATAGCAGGCTTGGACCTACACCATCCAATATGTATGTGCTAGCCATATGGCTATTTAAAATATTTTATCGAGATATAAATTTATATACCATAAAATTCACCATTTTAAGTGCACAGTGTTTTAGTATGTTCACAGGATTATGCAACCATTATCTTCTAATTGCAGAACATTTTCATCACCCCTTTGTAGTCACTCCCCTTATCCCTGTACTCCCGGCGGTTGGCAGCCACTCACTTTTCTATCTCTATATCTCTATGGATTTGGCTGGACATTTGGCTTAGCTTCTTTTACTTGGCATAATTTTTTCAGGGTTCATCCATGTTGTAATATGTATCAGTACTTTTTTTTTTATAAGAGACGGGGTCTTGTGCTGTCACCCAGGCCGAAGTATAGTGATTGACAATATGCTTATCCATAGCTCACTGCAACCTCAAGTATCTAGCTCAGGCAGTCCTCTTGCCTCAGCCTGCCAAGCAGCTGGGATGCGTGGCTAATTTTTTTTTTTTTTTCATATGTTTTACAGAGACAGGGTCTTACTATGTTGCTAGGCTAGTCTCGAATTCCTAGACTCAAGCAGTGCTCCCGCCTTGGCCTCCCAAAATTCTGGGATTACAGGTGTGAGCCACCACACCTGCCAGGCCTCAGTACTTTTTTTTTTTTTATCAGTTCCCTTTTTTCTTTTTGGCTGAATAATATTCTGTTGCATAGATGTATCACATTTTGTTTATCCATTCATCTGTTGATGGATATTTAGGTTGTTTCACTTTTTAGTTACCATGGATATTGCTTCTATGAACATTCACGTACAAGTTTTTATGTCAACATAGTTTTCATTCCTCTTTCAGTTCTCT
>RJWJ010019710.1:0-29946 GCA_004363605.1 Indri indri | reverse complement strand
CCATTTTCTTACTTATCAGGTTAAGGTAGGGGGTTCTCAGCCTTGGTATTACTGGCATTTTGGACCAGACAATTAATTCTTTGTTGTTGGGCTCTGTCCCGTGCTTGGTAAGATGTTTAGGTTGCAGTAACAGCCCCGCTCCCAAATGTCTCCAGACATTTCCAAAGGTCCCCCAGGGAGCAAAATTGTGCCGTCTTCAAAACCACTGGGTTAAGGTGTCAATGCTGATTATTTCATGGTTTTTATTCTTACTTTTCATTTGCTCTCAATAAAAATAGCATCTACATACAAGTGAACTTTTATTATAGCATTTGTTACTGCTTTTAACCATGTATTTTACTAATAAACATATGGTGAAAATAGAAATTTGTGTACCATTAAACATTTTCCAGATGTATGTAGTCATTAAGTTAAACATAAATCGTTTCCTTTCCTAGTAAGTAGTGTTAGGAAATGTAAGATGGGGGGGCAAAATCAGTCTGCCTTGCAGCATTGTGTGATTGCTGTGTGCTATCCACTTTCTCAGATGAATGGCTGTCCTAGTTTCAGCCACTCTGAAAGGATAAAACAGCTCATTAAAGCGTGCCAGATGCTTCATTTGTCAGTATTTCACTTAAAAGGGAGTACTGTTTAGCTTTGGAACTATACTGGAAAAGTGGTCCTGTAAAGATATCGTGGCATCTTTTCCCCTCCACGTTTATGACGGTGAAAAATCCACTAGCAAACGAATGTTTTAGATCTCTTTAGATAAAAGTGAACATGAAGTACAAATAGGCATAATAAGTTTGGATATCCGAGATCTCAGTTTTTGAGCCGGTAGGCGAAGGACTGTGGTTTGAATATGAAATCTGTTAGGCATACTCCGGTGTCGTTGTCTTAGGAGACAGCATAGTTTAAATGAGGTTATTATAATACTTAAGTAGAGGACTAAGACAAAGTTTGCTGAGCCAAAAAGAAAGAAAGAAATAACACCGGATTAGGAGAGCCAAATTGAAAGCATTGTTACTATGCTAATTGTGGTTTGAGGAACTGCAGAAGGGAAATTAGCCTACCTTCTTTTTTTTTCCTTTCTTTTTCTTTTCCTTTTTTCTTTTTCTGGTATTAACTCTGAAATGTTGGCCTATGCATTTGATTCATTGACTGCATGATGATTCCAGTAAAGTTTGAGCTAGTCAGTTTACATTGTACTGCAAGTACACACTGTTGCAGCTCTTAGAGGCTTTTAATCAGAGGTACCTTGCAAATTAGGGCAATGAGGTCCTTGTGGAGGTGGAAGGGCAGGTTGGACCTGGTTGTGACATCATTTGACTTGGATTTGCAGGCTTCTAACACAGCCCGTAAGCACTCAGGCCAGATATCAAAGGAACAAAGAGGTGCACCCGCCGCAAAGCTCTAACTGCCTGTGTCTCAGACCAGCCGCTGTGCGCAGCCTCGTTGCATCAGCAGATGGGCCACTTCTGTTCTGTTGCTCCTGCTCTCTGGGGCGTGCTAGAGGTATTTCCTGGTTTCCACAAACTAGGGGGCTCTGCCAACGTCCACAGAGTTAAAGCCTTTTCCTTCCCATGCTTAATTAAAAAAATTAACCACAATACAATTGCTGCTTGTTCATTACTCACCTTGCCTGCTCACAGCTCATCCACTCTTCTTGTTCCAGCATGTTGCTGTAAAGCATTTATATGACTGAGAAGGCGGGTGGGAAATATTCAGAGAGCCTTTCGGAACTAGCCCAGGTGCACAGGCCTTTTTTGTTCTTCGTGCAGGTCATCTTGGTAAAGGGACAGTTTGCGTGCCTGAAACACAGATCGTGCTCTGTTGGGTGCTGTGGGAACTAGAAACGGCCCTAAACTGCGTGTGTAGATCAGTAGAGACATTTGAATTGAGAGTTAATTCTATTGAGCAGTTGGTTGGGTACAAAAAAATATAGGAAGAAGTGAATTGCTGAGCAGGACATGTCTAAGTTCTGTTTTCATTCATACATCACCGACTGGCCTCAGGTCATGGTTCATGAGGCCAAAACATTGATGGGGAGACGCACAGATGGATCCCAAGTATTCACCAGCGTATGATGTGTTGTCTTAATGTTTCCAAACAGTGTCCACTACTGTGGCTTGTCCCACGATTCTGTCACGTCAACCACAAAATTTAAACTCTACGCTACGTGTATCCCCACTAGCAAAGTGACTCTATAGCAATTTATTTAGCAGGACCTGTTTTGGGGTTTTTGGGGGTTTTTTTAAGCCTACTCTGGGGCTAGTGGCCTATTTTCATAATTCTCAAAGAACAAGTTGATTCTGTTTGCCCGGTGAGTAAAGCCACCTGTCCTTTGGACGATATATGGTTAACGAGATGATACAACAGGTTACCCTTTAAATGTTTCTGGAGTAGAGTGATTGATGAGGCTGTATCTGGAAGCCGTGCATCACGACAGACTGAACGAGAAGCTGTTCAGTGAAAGCTGCCTGGCTTTCACCTGACATGGGTCATTGGTCTGTCACTTAAGTACTCAGTTTTCTCATCAGTGAAGTGAGGACAGATGTCACCCATTTTGTAGCGTGGGTACAAGGATTAGCTGTGAGCTTGTCTGTAAAACGCCTGGCTCAGACTCTGGCACGTGGTCACCACTGATGGCCATGGTGGCTGATAAACAATAGTTGTCATAGTCATCACATGGCAAGAAGCCACCCAGGGGTCTTGGTGGAGAACTCTGATGCTCAGTGTGTGGCTGTCCCAGCAAAAGAGCTGTCCGTTTCCTCTCGCGATCCGTCATTTGAATTTATTCTCATTTACTGAACTCAGCAGCACATCCTCAAATAGAATTTGGGGACATAACATCCCTTTTAGGGTAGATGTAGGGAAAAAGAATTATCGGAACCCTGAAAACTATTCTTTAAATCCAAGGATGTGGTAAACGTTAAATAAAGCAAATTGGGTCACTAAAGGGAGTGGATAGAATGTGTTATTCTAAGGACAGTTGAGAAAACTGTCACTCGTACAGCCTTCTACCTCCTGGATCTTGGACTTAGGAGCATGAACTCCCTCATTCTCTTTCTCTTTTTTTAATCCCTTTTATTTTTTAACATCGCGAGTCATCTGTGGAATAGTCTTCGACCTAAAACTCTTTCGAACTAATTCTGGGGCTCCAGTATCTTGGAGAAAAGTGCCAGGCTGCAGATGAAGCCAGTGTGACGCGTCACACATTGGACCCTTTCCTGAAGTGGGGTCCTGGGGGTGGCAGAGGGGCACCCAGACTCAAGCAGCCGGCGTCGCACGGCTCAGAAGCCTGGCCTCACGGTCTGGGTTGGATGCCACGGAGCCGAGCCTTCACCGCCCGGCGCCCACCTCTCCGGGAGTCCGGTGTGAACAGTCCTGGAGGGGCCCCCAGGGTGGGAATAACCTGGCCTTTGAGTGTCGCCTGACCTCCCGTTTCCTAGCAACTTCCAACTGCTCGGTGGAATATTTTGTGGTGTTTCTAATTTATACTTAACAGATATTGGCTGTGATCTAAGGCTGGCTAATTTCCCATTATGACTTGCAGGCAGCCACTTTACTACATGAATAAGCAAGAGAAAGGACTCCTGGGAAGCTGAGCTCACCAGTAGCCCCATCCCGCCAGGCCTTCCTGCCTTCTGGAAAGCAGAATTTGCCAAGGACTTGCCAATAAATTACCATTTATCTCAGAGCAGACGGCATTGAGCAGTTTTCAAGAAAAATTCTCCATTTGATTTTTTTTTTTTTTAGTATCTCAGTATATAGTTGTCAATATTTATAAGTCCACTGTATTTGTGATCACAGAAGTAACTCTCATCTATATATTTTTAAGCAAATGGAAAGTGGTCACTTCATCTCAGTTCCTTCCTGTAGAAATGGTATGATGGGGTGGGGTGATTTCTCAGGCCCCTTCCAGCACCCCACTAACCAGAACCTGATGACATCAGGCCCTTTCTAATATTTGGCGTGTTTGGTGACTGGGTATTGGACTCATATTTTTCCGAGTTGCCATTTTCATACTTTTTGTGACAATTCAGACTGCTCAGTCCTAGTTTGGTTCCTTCTTTATCTGTCTTGGAGAACCATTGTTTTTCTCTATATCGTAACTGAAATTCTCATGATTATTATCTAGACACAGACTTACACTCCCCCGGGGGCATGTCTCATAATGCTATTAGCGTAGCATTATAAAAATTGTCACTCTGGCAAGGCGTCGCGAATCTCCCAGCTTCGGACCTCGAGGACTCTGGCCGCTGGGTGCAGCTCTTGCCGTCCTCCTCCTCGCCTGCTCTTTTGCTCGCCCGGCACCCTTACCACGGTGACACAGCCCTGGCGATGTAAGCGCCACAGCTATTTTCGCATTTTAATGACGGATTTGGGCCTCCTTGCCAGCATCTGCAAAGAAAGACAGCCGCCCTCCTAATTTGTATTTCTCAGCATGATTTTTCGGAGCGAGAGTGAATAAAGGGGGTGGTGACCTGCTCAATATGGTGGAGGGAGAAGTGGAAATAGAACAGTGATGAATAGAGCCAAGACTGAGGTTTAGTTTAGCGAGACAGAAAGGCTTCATTAGGTTCATTCGATAAAACGGTGACACGTTACACCCAAGAGGAAGGCTGCTCTGTGAGGGTTTCCAGATGGGATTGATGCCGAGGCCTGAACCTTCTGCTCTCTGGCCAGGGCTTTCAGTCTGACTGGGGACAATTCTTTAGTCCCTCCTTGCCTTTCTCTTTCTCTGGGTTTTTCTGAAAGTCTCTTTCAACATATTTTAATTGACTCTTAGGGTCCTTTTTTTTTTTTAATGTCGAATTACTAAACCCTTAATTTTAAATTCACGCAGCCCGTTCGAAATGTAAAGTTTGCCCCTGTGATCCCATCTGTCATCCTTCCGGAATGAGAGAGCGAACTTGCTCTGTTCCTCACAGGGACCTCTCAGCTCCACGTTGCTCTTGGTGTTCCCATCAATGCCCTTTGGAATTTCATTTTTGCCTTGCTTCAGTTGCTTTATTGGGGAGCCTTAAGAATTGTTTTTTAATTGCAGCGTGGCACACGTATAAAAAAGTGGGTGCTCCAGTCATAAGTGTCCAGCATTGAATGATCCCAAAGCGGACACAGGCGTGCATCCGTGTCCCCAGCGGGAGAGGAGGCGGGGAGCTGTACACCCCCGGGCTGGTGGTCTCCGTAAAATCCCGGGGCTCACTGGCCTCTGCTCCCTCCATTGCCAGCCTTTACTGGGACAGCGTCCACGCTCTCTCTGTCTCAACGTTCTGCAGGCTTGCTGGACAATGCCAAGAAATGCGCTGTGATTGATTCCAGGACACCTCTGTGCCAGCCTGGGAGGCGGCCTCCCCACTCATCACTAACTCCCCCTGACCCCTTCCCACACCCCTGGACCTGATGTCAGCCTTCCCACGCCAGCCTGTGACCTCACCTGCCATTAGCCAACACACCCTCCCGCCCCCACCATTGCTCTCAGTGCTTTCCCCTTTGTTAGATCTCACCGTGTTTTGAGTGCTGTGCTCCTGAGACCCCACCCCGGGTCCCCTGGGCACTGGCTGCTTCAGGTGAGCACATCACCTGGTGATTCTCACCGTGGCCAGGGAACCTGGGCTCCTGTCTTCTGTCTTTGGTTCTGACTTATCTGGCCTGGGCTAGAACTTGCCCACTGCCCTGTGATGTCCATCTGGCTTTGGCGTCACGTACCAGCTCATGTCACCACTGCTGACCTCCGTTCCATACTGATTTGCCTTCTGGATATTTTTGAGTTCACAGTATTAACCACTAAAGAATTTTGAACTGTACACCAACCTTGCAGTATCTCTACAGATCTAGATCTGAGGGCTAAGCTACTTCACCATGGGGTCCCCTACTTCCCAGGGGTAATCTATCCCTTCTTCCACAGGACCTCTGCCATCTGCCAACAGGCTGTACAGGTGTGTCACACACACCCTCAGTCTCCCTCCAGGTGGACTCCAACTCTTCAGCAGTAGGACAGAATAACTCTGCCAACAGTGGCCTATGCATAGCACACTTAATAAGAAACATTTGTTTGGAGGCTCCACAATATCAGGGCTTCAAGTCGATGGCATCTGCAATTCTCTTGGTCCTTCCTCAAGGTTGCAGAGTGGCTGCCATAGCTGCAGCCATCACATCCTCACATAACACTGTCACTCAATTTTTTTCAACAAGTCTTTTTTGAGTACCTGTTATGCTTTTGGGACACATCTCTGAATAAAGCAAACAAAGGTCTTACCTTTTAGAGTAAACATTAATCCTGGAAAGAATCAGGGTTGGGCTAAAAGGGACTCCTCTCAGGGGTTCCTCTCCTTTTATTAGGAAGGAAAATCTTTCCCAGGAGCCCCTTGGCAGTTTGCCTCATACCTTCCTGGCTTCTCTGCTTGATTCTGGGTCCAGGACTGGGTCCTATGGCTGTCTCACTCCACAGGAAGCTAAGAAAATGAATACCTGGCACAGGTGAATGAGTTTGCAGGGTTGGCTTGGAATGATCTCATCCCCAGGATAGCTGCCCTGAGTCCAGTTGGAGCTCCTTCAATGGGGCAGCTAATGGCCCCCACTAGGGAATAAAATTTTAGATGAAGAGCCAAGTGGGGGGAGATGGAAAGAGAGAATTTCTATACAAAAATGTTTGGGTTTTATCTTGTGTACAATTTAGAGAATTTTTAACAGGGACATGATACCAGGTTTTCTGAATAGATATTTTATGCCTATAATAGTTTGCAGAAAGATTTAGGTAAATACACTTTCCTTATTCATTGAGCCTGATTTGATGTTAAACAACAGAAAGAGAAAGAAGTCTAGTACTTTATGCAAAATTACTGAACAATATTATAATAATGGTAGATTCATATACACACTAATATGAAGAAATATCTTACAAGCATTACTCAAAATTGACATCAGTACTTGGTAGAACACTTCTTAAATAAAAGCCAAAGAGCAGTTTTTTGTTTTTTATTACCAATTCAATGGGGACTAGTACTTTTGAAAAACACAATAAAAACAATGCAGCCATGTCAGGTGGCTGTAAAAGTTCCTAAATGTTTATTCTCACTTTTGGTGTCAGTCTCATCATAGGTGGGCACCCATCCAGGGCCACACTTGGAGTCCTCTTCTGGTTTTCCTGCAAGGACAAAGATCACAGAAGCTGGACACAGGGCCTCGTGCCCAGTAGTTAAGTGACCTTGGGCAAGCCACTCTGCTTGTATCTGTCTCTGCATATTTAATAGAATAATATTTCTGTCTTGCCCACTGGCCTTAATAGGGCTCTTTGAGATTTAATTAAGATGAATGAAAATCCTTGGTACATACTAACCCATATTTAGATATTTGGTGTGGCCAGGTGTAGTGGCTCACACTTGTAATCCCAGCACTTTGGGACGCTGAGCTCAGCGGGAGAATCGCTTGAGCCTGGGAGTTTGAGACTAGCCTGGATTAACACAGCGAGATCCCATATCTACAAAAGATTTTTAAAAATTAGGCAGGTGTGGTGGTGCTTGCCTGTAATCCCAGCTATTCAGGAGGCTGAGACAGGAGGATCACTTGAGCCCAGGAGTTCAAGGCCACAGGGAGCTATGATTGCACCACTGCACCCCAGCCTGGGCGACAGTGCAAGACCCTGTCTTTAAAAAAACAAAATTAGGTGCTATTATATGCTGTTTCACTTTCAATTCAGGAAGGAGACCATAGCTTTGCTTTCAGTGTCGCAGATTAAACATCAGCTTCACCCTTGGAGATCCAAGGGTTCCCCCGTTGCAGGAGTGGGTGCCACAGGAAAGCCCCAAGGTGCCTTGTCTCAAAGAGGGAGTTGGTGTGTGAGCAGTGAAGCCTGGGACGTGCCCTCGGGGTTTCCTGAGAAAGGATCTGGGGAGCGGGAAGGGAAGCCAGCGGAGTGCTGTGGTCCACGCATATGGCCATCCAGAGAGGAGGGAGAGGAAGACAGAGCCAGAGCCCCAGGTGCAGGGGTGTCAAAGGCAGGAAGCCGGGGAGGAGTAAGAATGGAAGGAAGAAGCTACGTAGGAGGGCGGGCTTGTGTTCTTAGAGCACAAGGAAGCATTCGACCAAGTGTTCAGATTTTCAGGCCATTTGTGGGTTTTGGAAACGAGTCTGTGGCAGGGCACAGTGGTAGCCGAGATTCAAATGAGTGAATGTCCCCCGGACAATTCCAGGGAAGGGCTCGTACCGAAAGCTGAGAGCTGTCAGGCATAGCCTTCCCAAGCATGTCCTTGCCAGTTCTTGGGGAAGAAAGGATCGGCGTGTATGTGCCCCATTTTGGCCTGTTTAATACAGCTAATCTGGCGTTATTACAGATTGCCCAATGTTGCTCTTGTTCATCATTCCCACACGCGCCGAAGATGCTGGCTTCAACAGTTGAAGAAAACAAAAAAACAAACCTAGTGTCCTAGGAATCTTTGGGGTATCTTTGGAATGTCTTTCGTATTTTCCAAATACGAATGTGTTAGGAAAAATGAAATTAATATATGTTGCTTGAGAATCGATGTCTTGATCTTGAAAGATATTTCATATTTTATTTGACATTAATGGAAATTCTTCATGTCTGATTTATTCAGAGTCATTAGCCTCGTGAGAACTCTTCATGAGGCTTTTTACTTCCTGTTATTTCCGTGAACATTGTTTTTCATCTTTGAATAATAGATAATGTTTTGGGTGAGAAGTAATATGTTTTAGTCTCTGTAACTAAAGAGAACTTGACAGTTCATTTATATAAAACATGTTCCAGGTGTCAGACAAATGCAAATAGAATTATAATTTTAAGCCTCATTGTTCTTTTACTTTTTAAGTCCTTGCAAAGTAGAGGCCCTAATTTCTTAGCGCAACACCATTAAGCAGAAGTATAACGTGAGCCACATAATTTAAATTTTTTCCAGAGCCACATTTAAAAGTATAAAACGAAATTAGTTTTTGTGAAATTTGTTTTAACAGTATATGCTTTTGATTCAGTATACCCAAAATATTGTTATTTCAATAGGTAATACATTTCAAAATTACCAATGAGATATTTTATGTTTTTTCATACTGAGTTTTTGAAATTGGCAAACTTTTTCTGTAACTGGCAAAATAGTAAATATTTTAGGCTTTGCTGTTGTATCGTGGAGGTCGTTGTAGACAATGTGTGGCTGTGTTCCAATAAAACTTTATGTACAAAAACAGGTGGCAAGCTGGATGTGGCTGGCAGGCTGTGGTGTGCAAACTCTCGCTCTAACTAAATGTATTATCTTCTGTGGGTTTTATTCCTCAGAAGTTGATTTCTATTTTGGTCTGCTACCAAGATAGCTATTGTGAGGAATTTCATTCAGGACTATTCAGGAAACATGTACCAGGAAATAAACTCCATTGTTAAATAATGAATACTTTGGAACTGCAGGAACTCCCCGACTCCTGAGCTTGCACCTTGCAGGAAGAGCAGCTTAGCTAGTGGGTGTGTAGGGCTGCCTTGGCTGGCATGCTGCCTGGATATTGAAGCTTGGCTCTGCCAAGTGTGAGCTTTGTGACCCTAGACAAGTTAATTAACCTCTCTGTGCTTCAGGTTGTGCATCTGTAAAATGGGGATGATAATAATACTCACCTCATAAAGTGCTAAAATTAAATAAAAGCCGACATAGCGCGTGGCTCATAGTCAGTCCTGAGCGTGTTAGCCTTCATTATTCCTTCTGCCACTAATGCTGCTGCTAGTAGTAAGTACTACTTGTTCTGTTACTACTAGTAGTAGTAGTACTCTGTTACTACCACCACCACCACAGAGACATACATACAGACCAATCCATGTACCAGAACAGAAGCATGTTGACTTAATGGACCGTCTACAGATGATCATAGGGCCATTCATATGGTGTCACTTTGGACTTGAACTTGCCGGTCAGTAGAGGCGCTACTGGACTCTAGGGGAGCTCTGACAGGATTTGCAAGGATTCTAATATTAAAAGGCTTGGGTGCCTGTTGCTCCTCTGTCCTGTGATGTGGCTCAGATCACTCATATTCTTTGTCCGTATTTAATGAAAATACTAATAGCCGCGCTATTTTTATTCTATTAGAACATAATAGAAAATTGTCAGATTTAAATTACTAGTCTTCTCGTTGTCAATAAGTACTTTCTGACCGATCGATTACTATGTCAACTAATATCAATTGGACATTGACATTTTATAAACTGGGAGCCGAGGGAGTCCAGAAGTGTGATGTTTTCTGCAGAGGAAAAGCCTGTCCCACACAGGCACCTTACTGGTAATAGCATTTCCTTAGAAGTAGAGGGGGGAGGGAGACAGGAGGAGGTTCTAACGCTTTGCATTGGAGTGATCATCTTCTAAACCAGTGGCCGTCAAAAGTGCAGGACTGCGTCCACCATGGAGCAGAGGATTCTTGGGGGACAGGGGATGGTATTGACAGAAAAGTCTCTGCTATAGGGACTCCATGGTGCTGTTTTTTTATTTCTTAGGTTATCTGTGTATCTTCTTTGGTGACATGTCTGTTCAGATCTTTTGCTCGTTTTTAAGACTGGGTTATGTGTTTTCATATTGTTGAGTTTTAAGTGTTTGTATGTTTTTGATACAGTCTTTTTTCAGATATGTAGCTTCCAAATTTTTTTCCCAGTCTGTTGCTTGTCTTTTCATTGTCTTTACAGTGTCCTTCTAAGAGAAAAAGTTTTTAATTTTAATGAAATCCAACTTAACAGTTTTTCCTTTCATGTACCATGCTTTTGGTATTGTGTCTAAGTTATCACCAAATCCAAGGTTACCGAGATTATCTCCTATGTTACCTTCTAGGAGTTTTATAGTTTTGTGCTTTGCATTATAAACATAGGTCTATGATCCACTTAGAGTTAATTTTTGTGAAAGTAGTAATGTCTGTGTCTAGATTATTTCTTTGCATATGATGTCGAATTATTCCAGCGCCATTTGTTAAAAAAAAACAAACTATCCTTCCTCAATTAAATTGCCTTTGCTCATTTGTCAAAAATCAGTTGATTATAGTTTTTTATATCTATGTACAGTTATATAGATGTGCTTTTTAAATCAAAAACCATTTTCATTTCTTGAAAATCTGTAACATAGGCAAACCTGTTTAATGTTAATTAAACAAATATGTTAGAAACAGCTATAAACAGAACCACAATTTTATTTATGCAATACACCAGCATAAGTGAGTGTATGTCTGATATGTCAAGTCTGATGCCAGGCAATTTAGTGAACTCAGAAATTCATAAAATTCAGCTCCTCCCCTGAAAAAATTTATAATCTGATGGGGAGTTCACGTGGATATGCCTAATGGGTATCCAGAAATATGTGATGTGAAAAAGAGAGTGATGGGGTCACATCTAAGGCTTGTCACAGCGTGTGCTGGGAACCTAGGGGAGAAGAACATCACACATGGCACTGATCTGATGCAGCAGGAACAGTTTTATGGAAAAAGGAGCATTTGAGAGACACCTAAAAGATCCATCAGACTCAACAGTTAGAGATCACCGGAGAACATTGCAAGTGGAGAGACTAGCTTCAGCTGAGGCGAAGACAGGAAGTGGTCATTTTAGTCAAGAAACAACTAGAATTATCTATAATTGGACTAAAACATAGGGTTTGTGTTAGGGGTATATTGACTGGGAAGGTAAATGGGAGCCATACAGTGGGGACGTCGAATGTGAAATTGAAGCCTTTGTCTTCATTTGGCATATTCTGGAAGTTTGTGAACAGGGATATGATATGACCAAAGCTAAGCCTGAGAAAGGTTTGTTGTATGTGTGTGTGCATAGTATTTATTTTCAAATTTTTCTTTTCCCATTAAGTATTTGAGGTTTGCGTGGCTCTGCGGTAAGCACGACAGCTCCCAGCTTTTACGGAGTGTGAGTTTTCCTTGGTTAGCGTGATAACCGTACTGGGTCCCAGGAAGGGTGTGGTTTGAAGGCTGTACTAGGTGAGTGAGAAATTTCTGTACTCTGTAATCTGACCTCCAGGACTGACTGACTCACCTTGCCAGGATGGCAAGTCCTGTAACTGCTTAGCTTCCTGTGCCTGACCCGAAGCGGGTTGCCTCTTCTCTGGGTGAAATTAGTTTCTGCCTGTTTTCTAAAACTGAAAATTAGCAAGTGGCAACAACTGTGTAAAATGTTTAACAGCCCAAGAGTGAAACGACTGATGTAAGTACAAAGAACCTTTGTCAGTAGTTTTATTGACTTTTGTTTAGTGCCTGTTTAAGGTCAGGAAAATTGTATTGCTGCATTAGTGACTGTGCTTTTGAACACTGTTCAAAGCATAGTAGACTCCTTATCCAATGATATTTATGCACCACTCTTCAGAGTTTGTTGTGGCAAAGAAAGCAAAGACTGAGATAACTTGCAGAGTCCTCTGTGAATTAGTAAGAAGCTGGGCATGGGAGTCCTGTGGTAAGGTTTTCTCAGGAACTGCAGGACTGGGAATGGTATTTTATTAGCATAACATAATTGACTTTGGGTAAGCGCCTATGGAATCTTTAAATTCTTAAAGTTGAAGAGGGGTTATCAAAAGGTAAAGTTTGTTTGATGTTGAATGAGGTAGAGATATATCCCATAATGGTAATGCAAATACAAATATACCTAACATATTAAATCCTCTCTGTAAGGCTAGTTGCAATCCCCATGCTCCCCCCAAATAGTTACTTACCAAATAAAGAATCCTGCAATGGCTCTTTTTACTAAATAATCAACATATTATATATTTCTTAGGATACCGGGGACTAGTCCTTTATAATATGGTAACTATGTAATGAGTCTCTCAGTTGCAGACCTAATATATATGTAAATAAAGTTTAAAGTATTTCATGTAAAGCAGGTCAGGATCTATTTAAAAATACAGCATGGAAAAGTAGAGCTCTTTAATTAATGTTAGAATTTTATACCACTCTCTTTGAGAAACAATCTACCAATGTGGGTTTTTTTTTTAAGGCTTACAAGACAAAATTTAAAAAAATTAAAAAAAAATAAACTACTAAGGATGTTTTTAATTGATTAAAATAATAATTAATACTTAGTTTTACATAATCTCCAAGACATTTTGATCATGTCAAGTTTTCAGACTTTGAATAAATTATCTCCAAAATAGGTAAGAAAGGACCCATTCTAGAAATAAATTATAACTTGTGTCCAGAAGCACCTGGATGAGTTGCCTCGTTGTGTTTGGTATTTGCTATTAAAGTAAAAGTGGTCTTTAGGAAATATGTTGTCACGTGCCGGCGCATTATGAGGGATGCTTGTTGTGATTGGGTCCGCTGGTGCTCGGACGCCACCCTTAGCAGGCACCCAAGGAGGAGAGAAGAAATACAAGGGGAGTCAGACCCCGAAGTAGGTCAGAGAACATTTGAATTCTTGGTCAGTTATCTGAGATTGAGATGCAAACTAGACAGCCTGTGATGGTCTGTGTCTATGAAGTAGCCAAAGTCGGATTTGCTCGGAGTTCGCTACTTGATTTTCCAGATGTCCTTCATTCGCTAGTTACGTCCATAGGCAGACATTTGGCCGAACTCACAGTGTAGCAAACCAGTTTGTCATCTGTGTTGCCATGGCCCTTACAATTGTCATTTTTAAATCACTTGTATTAGATGAAGTCAGCACCTGTCAAATTGGTCCCGAAGACCCCTCCTAGTAGTGAAATATTCAGAGAACATCTCTGTGTTTCCAGAAGACGGCCTGCTACAGAGACGATATTATATGGAGCACACTCTATGCTTGGATTCCATCTGAATCTTTTCCCTAAAGAAGTTTTCATTCCTCTCAGAATTATATGCTGCGGAAATATATCCCAGTTTTGTAATATGTCAGTAGGAAAATAAATTTGGTGTATACAAGTTTGATTCACATACTAGTTTTCAGGAATGTGAAGTTCTTTGAGGCATACTTTCCTACTTGCTTCATTTCAGCAAATATTAAAACTGGTTTGAACAAGTCATTTGCCCTTGCTCACTTCCAGTTTCCTCATCTACGAAATGGAGTAATGTTACTCATCTATGCCACCCCATCAGGGTTTCTGTATTAAAGTTGAAGGATTGCTCTCCATTCCTCTCACACATAAACAAAGGGCATGTGATTGCTGCAAGGCTGCTAAGCAAGGATTTGAAATTCAAAGTGTATAATCAACAGCAGATTTTGAGGATAGAATAATAGAATTATTTTTTTTTAAATTATTTTCTCTAAACATTTTGATGGTTGTTATCTTAGACTTTAAAGATAATATTTATTTCTCATGCTTCATAAAGTAATTGAGATCTGTTGATTAACATCTACAAAAAGTCATTCTAAAATGAAGGCAAATTAAATACCTTGTTAACAATAGTTACTGCTGTTGAGGATTAAATTTAACCTTGAGCGTCCTTCCCATCAGCCAAGGCAAAAGGGAGTCTGATGCATTTTCTACTCTCTTTCACTTTTGGTTACAATATTTATTTTTGGTTTAATTAATCTTGCTTTAATTCATTCTTCTTTGGCAGAAGGAAGGCAGGGCATAGTAAATTACAGAGAGTTATATAGGTCTCAGTTTACAAAATCACAGTCAGATAAAGCATGCCATTTCTGCTAAAGAGAATCATTGTTTCCCTTCAAACCAATTTTTAAAAAGAAATTTGGTCTCCTAGATCCATGTTGGAGTGACATGTAGCAAGGGATGATGGCGGAGTGGAATAAGACTTAGTTATGTGCCAGCCTCACCTCCATACTTAGCTTGCTCCTCCCACTCAGTACGGTGAACAGTGTTATTATTGTTCTCTCCAGGAGACGTGGAGGTGTGGAGAGGCTCCCTCCCGAGCTGTAGTGTGGGATTGCCTTGCGCTCAGTGCTTAATCAGCATGCGCATGACTTCTGCCTTCAGGGAGTGAAGAGAAGAACCTTCTCTCTCAAGTCCTGGCTGGCCCCTGGCCAAACCCAGTGACCCCTGTGTGGCTGGCTGGATTCCCTCCTCCCACCCCCACTCCCACCCCTTCCTGGGCTCTTCTCAGGATTCCTCGGTTAGCTTTTATGAGATTCTCTAATGCTGAAAAGAGTTAGAATTTCAAGGATCCACAGATGATACACTCACTCTGTTTTCTTTAATGAAATAAGTACAGATTGAATGTCCTCTTAGCACAGGCAGGTGACTATTTCCAAGTCCACCGTCACACCTCTTATTGTCATGCAGTACTTATGCAATTATGGAAAGCTAGATAACTTTCAGGTCAGTGGGATTCCTTCCTGCGTAAATGCGTGTATTTCTGTCCTTGGTTGTAAAGCCCCTCCCGCTGGTCTTTGTGTCCTTGGTTGTCATCACCTTTGTTACCCCTTTATTTAAATTTTAAGCTGCAGGAGGTGAGGTTTGCACATAATTGATTTTTGTGGAAGCTTTTGCGTGCCCTTTTATTAATCATTTGTATTTATCTAGGCATTCTGACATCTTATTTTTTCAGATTGTAGTAAAAGAAGTTTGTTTTGTTTTGTTTTGTTTTCTCTTTTTTTTTGGACACAGAGTCTTGCCTGGGCAGTAGTGGTGTCATCATAGCTCACTGCAACCTCAAACTCCTGGGCTCAAGGAATCCTCCTGAGTAGCCGGGACTACAGGCGGGCCACCACACCTGGCTAATTATTTATTTATTTATTTATTTGTGGTAGAGACGGGGTCTCTATTGCCCAGGATTGTCCCGAACTCCTGGCCTCAAGTGATCCTCCCGCCCCGGTGTAATTATTTTTGGTAGCATTAAATTACTCAAAGTGTGTCATTTAAAACAAGATCTATTTCTTCCTGTCTCCAGGATGCAAACTTTCTCTTGCATCCATCCCTTCTCTCCATATTAAATGCCCCACTGTCAGCCTGGCATTTGATTGACTCATTTTTATTTTTAACACCTTTTCTGAGATATAATTCACCTACCATACAATTGATTTGTTTAAAATATATACCATTCAGTGGGGTTTTTTAATATTCACAGATTTGTGTAACCATTACCATAGTCAATTTCAGAACATTTTCATCACCTCAAAGAGAAACCGCTTCACCCTTTAGCTACCGAGGCCCTGTATCCCCGTCCACTCCAGCAGCCCTAAGCAATCACCAGAATCTACTGTTTCCATAGACTTCCCTATTCTGGACATTGTGTGTGAATGGAATCACATGATACGTACGTAGTCTTTTGCGACTGTGACGGGCTTCTTTCACTTAGCATGATGATGTCAAGGCTCATCCAAGTTGTAGCACGTGTCGAGGCTTCATTCCTTTTTATGGCCAAATAACATTCCACGGTGTGGATATACTCCGCATGTGTTTTCTCCATTCACCAGTTGATGGACTTGGGGTGGATTCCACTTTCAAGTACCCAACCAGACAGCAGCGTCTTGTCTCTTCTCCCTGCAGGAGCTCCAGAAGCCATTCTGTATCTGATTTTTTTCCCCTTATAAAAAATATTATTTTTAAATGTCTTCAAAGATACATAGTCCTACAGACATTTTCATGTTATGTATGTGACTACTTCTTTTTTTTAGTGCAATCTGATTTTTTCCCTTTTTTCTGAGCTGGCTCTTCCCCCCATCACCCAAAGCAGTGTCCCCTACTCAGTAACAACCTAGCCTGTATCTTTCCACATTCTCTGTCGTCATGTGAACATCCCAGAGTGTACTTAGACAAACCTAGCTGGGATCGCCTACTACACACCTGGGCTGTATGGCTCTCCTAGGCTACAAACCTGTACAACACGTAACTGTACGATACTGTAGGCAGTTGTAACTCAATGGTAAGTATCTGTGGATCTAAAGCTACCTAAACATAAAAAGATGTAGTAAAAACATGTATTTTAATTATATAGGGCCATCGTCATATATGTAGTCCATTGTTGATGGAAATGTCATTATGTGGCACATGACTTTATATTCATACACATATACATAGATAGAGCAGGGGTTTTTGTAGGAGAGGTTTTTTGTTTTTTTTTTAATTAAAATGTGATTGGTGAACATACTTTTCTGTAGCTTGCTTTTCTCACTCAGTAATACTTTATGAAAGGTCCCAGAGTCAACTGATGTGTCTTCAGTTTGGTCTTATTTTTGAATGGCTGCGTAATATGTCATGATGTGGTATTGGAATATACTCAGCCGTCCCTCTGGGCATGGTCTTGTTTCCAGTGTTGGCACTGCCACCAAGGGGCTCCTCGTCTAAGCATGTGCATCTCCTGCTCCAAGCCTCTTTATCTGAACACGACGACCATCAAACAAGCACCGTGCCCATCTTCCGCCCAGGTCCCTGCGCACCTCCCCCTGTTCTGTCTCTGCTTGAGGACTGAACCTGCCAGGTTCTTTTTCCACCTCATCATCCTGCTTTTTCTCTGCATGGGATGTCCCTTTTTTCCAGCATTTCAAGACTCCAAGCTCTGGTCTGAATCCATGCTGTTCCCATCTCCCTCAGTATTTTTCTCTCTCCTGTGTTCCCAAGGAACTTAATCTTGAATATGGCTTAATATTAGGCTTTCTACTATGTAAGTAGTGATGTCTGGTGTACTTGTCACCCTCCTAAACTTCAGGGTCTTTGGAAACAACATCCGTCCCCAAGCTTTTTTAAATCTTCCCCAGAGCATGGATCATGAAACCTTGCATATAGTAGGTGTTTAATAAATATTCAGTAAATCGATCAGGCTCAGATTCCCGTGACTAAAATTGCCCTGGGTTAAGGCTGTTCCTTCCAAAATCTCACTAGTTTGTCGCCGTCTAAACCTCTCTGTTAGCACACCGCAGGCAGTCTTTGTTGGAGGGAACTCGAGTTCTGGAAAACTAGTTATCAGTCAAGACTGGAGTGCCTTAGCAAAGTTTTGAAAGGCAAAATGCCTTTAAGTCATTCCTTTTCCGGCCTCCAGCTGTGTCATCTTTAAACGTTCAATTCACCTGAAAAGGAAATTGCAGCTGAAAAGAGAATCACCAATGGAAATCCAGGTCCCCCCCTGGTGACGGGGTGGGGGGAGGGGGTGTTTCCCAGGGCGACAATCAGTCTGTAGATCCCCTTTCCCTGGTTAAATTACTGGTGAGGGGCAGACACACAATCGCAACAGGAGCCTGGAACTCGTGGCCTCTCCCAGTGGCTCTCTCCTTCCCCTCCCTGGGCTGTATCAAATCCTACAACCACACCACACTAATTAGCCCGAGAATGGAAGGGGTTGTCATGGCGACCAGGCACTTTTTAAAGCACAGGAATGGTGTTCATTATTGTTCCACGTCTTTAGCTGTGGGGAAAAGGTCAGTGTGGCAGTTGTTTTCCATATGAATTTTGGCCCGAGAGCCACACTGAAGGTGGAATGTCCCTCAGAGAGACGGGAAGATGGTGAGTGTGGCTGAACTTTTTGGATGGGGAGGCCCTTTTGGTAATATCTTTTAGAATGTTTTAAGAACTCAAGTGCCAGGCTAAGGGATTGTGCGGATTCTGTTAAATAGACACTGGAAGAAAAGAAACAAGGAATAAAAAGAGTGGGTCAGGAACAGCAAAAGCTTCGGAGATAGAGATATGTAGATTAAAGTCTTTGAGCATCAAAAAATTAAATATTAAATTTAGAAGGTTTCTCTGATATTATGAATTTAACAAAGTTGAATAAGTCTGATACTTTATTCGGTGTTCATTTTATATTAGCTCTATACTAGTCTTTGTAGATTGCTACTGGTCAGATTATATTTGCACATAAATATAACAGAAGCATTGTAACCAAATACCTTCAGAACATGCTTTTCTTACTTTTCTAGGGATAGTTTAAATGCTCAAGACTTAAAAACCAGAGAGTCACAGTTCTTTGGATGTTTGCCCTACTTTGTTGGCTGCACTCGGTTAGAATACTGCTAAGTAAAGACAATTTGACCACAGTGTTTGTAGAAGAAATTAAATGTGAGAGAAGTCAGCCTGCTAGAGCTGATGGCAGCTATTCCATCAAAAGTTGTAAGGGAGATTTGCAAAGCATTGTTTAAATTTATTTTTTGCCAATGTTGAAAGCGGGCAGAGTAACATGGCTTCAAGCCTAATTTTGTGTTACTGACTGGACTGCAATTTTAAGGGTCACAAATTAAGCCACTTTGCATTTTTTTGTACTTTTTAACAGTGACATCCTTTGGCACTATTTTTCAGTTATTTTATGCACAGTTGTGTAGGATAACAAAATACAGATCAATCAAAGAGTGGATTAAAAAAACAAGTCACCATCCAAAAAGCCATAAATGGGAAATGACCCACTTTTTTGCTTTGCCCTCAAAAACTCTTGTCCTGGCACCAATGCCAGTTTGTTTGAGAACTGAGTAGATAAAAGAACACATTTCAGAACGTTAAGTCTTGGTTTGATTTCCTCGGTCTTCAATTTCTATGTTCTTGGGCTCACTTTATTTAGTGATCATAGTATGGAACTCACAATAAATGGGGTATTTGACTAGAAATTGAGCAAATTTAAATTCTTCATTTTTGTCTCTTTTCTCCACTGGGGCCAGTCCCCCTTCTCCATTCTCGTGTGTGTGTGTGTGTGTGTGTGTGCGCGCGCGCGCGTGTGTGTGTGTGTGTGTGCATGCGTGTCCCTCACTGGAGCGCTGTATTCTTTAGCTAGAAAATGCCTTTAAATTGAAATTTAAAAAGTAAAATAAAGTGATATTTATATGACACTTTAGATTCTTTGGAAAAATTGATTTAAAAATGGTGGTACATTTATGATATTTGTGAGATAGTCAGAAGTTTGAACACGGATGTTAACATGAAGAACTTATTGGTATCTTTTAAGATATGGTAATGGTGTAGTTATATTAAAATATGACATATACTAAAATATTTATGGGTGAGAGGATGTGATGGCTGGGGCTTTCTTCAAAAAATATAAGGGGAAGGAGTAAGTAGGTACGTGGAGAGGGCAGCCGTGGGTGATGGTGTTGAATGGAGGCGATGGGTCCACAGGAGTTCATTTTCTGTTCTGTATTTTTGTGTAGATTCCAATTTTTTGTACGTGTACAGAGGGTATAAGACAGTGGTGAGGTGGCCTTATTAACTCATGGTATCTAATTGCATCTTATCCGTGTCCACCTTTTTTGCATGGTTTAGATGCCAGACCAGTTTGACCAGGCAGTTGTGCTAAACCAGCTGCGGTACTCAGGGATGCTGGAGACCGTGAGAATCCGCAAAGCTGGGTATGCGGTCCGAAGACCCTTTCAGGATTTTTACAAAAGGCAAGAGAGAGCTGAATGGATCCTTTTTCTTTTCAGAGGGATTGGGGGAGATGGAACCATAGCAGAAGGCGACACTGTGTGTTTTTATGCCACAGGTATAAAGTGCTGATGCGGAACCTGGCTCTGCCCGAGGACGTCCGCGGGAAGTGCACAACGCTGCTGCAGCTCTACGATGCCTCCAGCAGCGAGTGGCAGCTGGGGAAGACCAAGGTTCGAGTCTTTTGTCTGCCTGTTACTGTTTCATTTGAAGTGCTTGACTCCTCAGGGACTCTGTTTCGTTAGGGAACACACTGAAACTTCTCATCCTAATTGGAGTGTGTGTGTGTGTGTGTGTGTGTGTGTGTGTGTGTGTGTGTGTGTATTCAGGCAGTCAACAAATGTTAAGAGATGAGTGACTCAGTGTCGTGCAAGTACTGGGCAGCCCCCTACGTCTATGAAGTGAAAACCCAGGCCCTTCTAACTTTCTGTAATTCAAATGCTGGCTGTTGTCCCTGCAACCACAGCAACTATTGAGTGAGAGACCAGCAGACAGTCTGAAATCCTATAGGTTGCAGAAACTCGGTTCAGAAAGTGAAAAGTAAAATCCACTTTTGAACATGCTGCTGCGACGGCAGCCCTTAACCCCGTATTCCAGATGGGAGCTGGGTAGTGTGCAGTCTGGCCTGAACACCAAAAATTAGCCATAAAATTAGTTGTCTGACCTCTTCTCCCTACATCAGGGAACTGCCGAAAATTGCGTTTGGCTTTTCACTCTTGTTCCCCACGCACCTCCAATCACTTATCAAATGGGAAGGACAGAGATGTGACTCTGGACCAGAAATGCAGGCAGCTGGGGCTGGCCTTTGAGTACACCTGTGTCCTGAAAAGTAAGAGCTGGTCCTTGTGCGCCCACATGTAGTAATGCAAAGTCTGAGAGGTATTTTAAAGTTTTCATTTACAGTGTGTTGTTTTTAACCAAGGAGTATCTTTATTTAAAAGAGGGGGGTGGGGAGAGAGAGAAGGAGACAGGAAGAGCAGGAGGCCAGGTGGAAGAGAGAGAGACCCGTGTCTTGCAGTTTGACCAACACAAGATGGATAACATGTACTTAGACATCACCCCATGGCCACTCAGCAAGGGAAAGTCGTGATACTCTAAAGGAACGTTTAACTGCCGAGGGATTTAAGATACAAACATTTCACAGGGTAGAGATGGCATGCAGAGGCATTGCGTTCGCTCTCTATTGCCGTGTAACATGTTACTGCAAACTTTGTGCCTCTAACAACGCACATTTATAATCTCACAGTATCTAAGGGTCAGAGCCGGAGCGTGGCTGAGCCTGGTCCTCTGACCAGGGTCTCAAAAGCCTGCAATCTCTGTATCTTAGGTCCTCATTCTTTCTGGAGCTTAGGGTGCTCTTTCAAGCTCACTTGTTATTGGCAGAATTCAGTTCCTTGTGTTTGCAGGGCTGAGGTCCCATTTTCTTTCTGGTTGTCATCCAGGGCCCACTTGCAGCTCCTAGAGGCTGCCTAAGTTTCTTGCTGTGTAGCCACCTCACAACACAGCAGGTCACTTCTTCGAGGCCACCAGGAGAATCTCCTGCTCCAGTCCAAGACAGACGGAGTCTCATTTAATGTAATCACAGAAGTGACATCCCATCATCTTTGCCATATTCTGTTGGCTAAAAGCAAGTCACAGGGTCCACCCACACTCAGGAGGATTGAACGGGGCAGAAGGCACTAGGGGTCACCTGAGGGTGTGCCCGTCCCAGGTCGATAGGGCTCTCTCCTGGTATCTTACTCTCCACTCCTGCCTTAGCCAGCTCATCACTCAGGTCTTGCCTTACATGTAGACTTTGACGAGAATCCTATTTTTTTTTTTCTTTTGACACAGACGCTCTGTTGCCCTGGGTAGAATGCAGTAGCATCATCACAGCTCACTGCAGCCTCAAACTCCTGGGCTCAAGTGATCCTCCTGCCTCAGCCTCCTGATTAGCTGGGACTACAGGTGCACACCACCATGCCAGGCTAATTTTTCTATTTTTAGTAGAGACGGGGTCTCACTCTTGCTTGGCCTGGTCTGGAACTCCTGAGCTAAAGCAGTCCTCCCACCTCAGCCTCCTAGAGTGCTAGGATCACAGGCATGAGCCACCATACCTGGCAGGAATCCTTTTTTGACATTCTTCAGTGCACCCCAAAACCGTGTTAAGCCCCCTCCTCTGTTATCCCAGGCCATCCTCTTCTTAGCCCTGTTGTAGCACCTAACCTGCTGTCATGCTATCTTGCTGTCGACTTCTCTGTAGTCACCCAGCGGGGAACGTAGAGTTAATTGTTCGTTCTACACAGCATGCTTAGTAGGAGCACAGTCAATATCTATTAAGTGCTGAAAAACCATAAGGGGTAATACAAGGATGTTTTATATTTATTCACTCAAGGAAAAGTTTCTAAAGAAAATGGCTCAAGTAGAGCTCTTGTGGGTGCAATATAGTCTGCTCTGATCAAAAACAAATTGCATTCTCTATAATCCCATAACCCCCCTCCTATCCCACTGCCTTGTACAGTGGAGTAACATCAAAGATAGTTATGACACACCCCAGACATTAACAGTCTCTTCTCTGAGCTCCAAGTACCCATCCAGCTTCACTTCCAGCAGAGAGGACACAGAGACATGGGTGTTGCCCTCTGCTTACTGTGTCGTTGGAAGGTAGACAGCTGCATGCCACAGATGAGCTAAATCGCAGCACCATGTCTTTAAGGAGTAAGGAGACAGCTTCTCCAGAAGAGAAAATCCCTGTGGATTTGAAAGAATCGGGGAAGTATTCAAGAAGAGGAAATTTTTAAAGAGGAGTTAAGTTTTAACTGGTGAAAAGTTGAAAGCAGAAGTTGGATGGAAGCTTATCAGTCCCAGAAACATTAGGAAGTAAACGCAAACATTAAAGCATTTAAACTGTGTCCTCTAGATTGCTTTGACCTTGACCAACATTCCACTTAATTATTTGCTAGCATTTGTTTCAGTGTGTATTGCCACCAGAAGGTCTTTATCTTTAAAGCCTTTAACCCCTTGTGAACTTCCGGGTCTTCTGGAAAAGGAATTTCCATGGTACTTACACAACCAAGGGAAATGTGGCCAGTGTTGAAGGCAGCAAATTAAACATGGCCCCAGGTCCTAATTGGCTGGCCGATACACACCTATATAGTCCTTGCAAGGCAAGAACTCTTACCTGGAGGACGAGGGAAGCATTTCTAGAGAAGGGAGGCTGCCTGTGCCAGGCTCCATGGAACAGCCTGTGCCCGCGATTGTGATGTCCTTCCACACTGAGACGTCACATTTAGGTTAGTGACAGGCAGCCACTACCCTCTTCTTCCCTGGTTTTGACTTTTCCCTTGGCCCCAAGGACTCCTCAAGACTCAAGACTTTCATTTTTCTGATCCTCTGAGACTTTCACTTTTCTGACCCTCTGGACTGTGTTGCCAGACCTGCCTTCCTGCATTCTGTGGCAATAAGGCCTGTGGGAGGTATTCATGTCTTTATAAAGACAGAGTGCTAGAATAATCCATAGGATCTTAAGCTTTCTAAGATAAAGGTGAAGAAGAGCCACATAAAATTGTTCTTGTTGGATATTGAGTCAAGTTCAGCCAAGTAGCACCTGAGTGGGCCCCGCCCTTTCCTAAGTTGCTCGGCAGTGCCTGGTTCCAGCCGCTGGGTCACACTGACTCCATCTTGGCCGAGTCCTGGGCACGTGGTCACGACACAAGGACTCACTGCAACACTGACCACATGTTGTCGCACAAATTCAGGATGGATGTTCTTAATGAATCCAGGCCAGGTCTCTAACAGCATTTTTCTCCACTTGTTGCTCCTTATGTTAGTGATGGAGACTTTAGATAAAGGTGTGGAGTATAATGTCACAGGCAGAGCGGAAGAGCTGTCTTGTAAAAGATATAATACCACAAAATCATCTCCAAGAGAGGTTTAAATATTTCTTTGAAGTCCGGTCTTTGAAAACTGCTTTTGATACCCGGTTTTGATAAATACAGAGAATTCCTATTTCTGTCCATCTTTAATCATTATCACACCCAGCAGGCTTCATACTTGTATCGACAGAGCATATTAATTGCAATTATAAGGAGAGGATTGTATGAAAAGCTTTCCCAGGAGAATTATTTGTAGTAGAGTTTCACCCAAAGCAGGAATAGGTGTGGCTTCTGTGAGTCACAAGGTGGCAGGACTCTCTATTTGCTTTTTTGCCCAAATGTCATGGAGGAGACAGAGCAGAGAGTCTGGAAAAATGTGCCATTGAGAAAAATGGAACATAATGCACCATTATAGGCAAGAATGACTCATGGGAGCATAAAGTAAAAAATTGTGGAAGCACCAAAATGCCTCTATGCTGACTGTTAGCAAAAAAAGCATAAAAATATTGGGCACTAGTTTTTTTAGGGAATAATTCAAAACTTTTCATGCATGTATTAAATCTGAAATGGCAAAATTAAAAGCTACCTTGATTAAGGGAGGGTCCTAATATTTTCGTATCTTTTCAAAATCTGGGAATACTGATATAAAGTGCCAATTATCAGACATACTTACCTTATTTGACAGGCGTAAGATTGAGGTGCCCCGTTCCCAGAAACCGGCAAGCAAACAGCTGCAATTGATTTAGTCCCAATTCTGGTGTACTTATGATAGCTGGACTGAGATGCAGCTGAAATAGTTCAGTTCTCATTTCAAACTCAGTTTTCAGAATTGCATTCTTAACGTCAGTATTTTAGGTGCATTTGAGTTGTTGAATCCAAGATTCTCTGATAGTGATCACTTAGCAGGCATGAAGACAGGGTTTCCATGTGACAGCAAAATAATGTTTTGGAAATTTCCTGGAATCCCTTCCTTCTTCCCCTCCTCCCTTCCTTCCTCTTCTTTCTGTATCTCTGAATCTGTTATTACTTAGACTTAATGTAGGACCAGTACTGGTCCGTAAACAATTAACATTTGTCCCAGCCCACACTGAGATAAATGTTTAGAAACTTTGATAGCAATTTGGCAGTCATGCCTGTTGAATCTAATAATAATAATAACCAAAAAATGGGAATCGTATTTTATATATCCTTTTTGTTTTTCCTATCTTGTAATATGTCTTTATCAGATTTTGCAGCTACCTTAGCATATGACAGATGGGACATTCAAAAAGCACTATTCTAGAAAGCATAGTTATGTGAGTTTGGAGCAGACTTAAAGACAGGAAAAAGCCTTGCCCCCAAAAGATATCTCTGACTCAGAAATGCCTTCCTTCTACCAGCCACGTTCTTTGCTTCTGACATGTGATTCTCTCCTGGGCAGGTCTTCCTTCGAGAATCCTTGGAGCAGAAACTGGAGAAACAGCGGGAGGAGGAGGTTACCCGTGCAGCCATGGTGATTCGGGCCCACGTCTTGGGCTACTTGGCACGGTAATGACTACACTGAGGGGACAAGGCATTAGGCACCAGGAGGGGTCCTTCCTCCATGTGTGTCCCCAGTGGAGTAGCCTGAGTCGTTTGCTTTGAGGGGAGTCCCAGGTCAGGCCTCCTAAGCAGCCATGCCAGAAACCCAGTTAGCCTGACCCAGGCAGAAGGTAGGAAAGGGTGCTCAGCATTTTTCAATGCCTCAATTAGAACAATGATTACATTAGGGAACTCTCCTGAGATATTTCAATTGTTTACCTGGTTCCTCTGCGTCATGTACTGAAGCTGCTGCAGCCTCACTGTTCACGTTTTGTCTGCCAGAGGCCCGTTCTCCAGTTTGCAGAGTGAGGCAGCTTCCTTTCCTGTTAGTTTAGCGTTTTAGTTCTGGCCATTATGCAGAACATCATGCCACATGAAACCCCACACTGAAATTTTCTGAAGTACAAAGCTATCCTGCTGTGATTTTTTTTTTTTTTTCATATGAACAGAAGAATATTTCAAATCCCTTTTGGTCCTGTTTACCCAACTTCCTGCCAAGACTATTCAAAGTCCACATTAGAGGTTGTGTGTTTATTTAGCCAAGACAGTGATAGGGTTCTTACTTTAGTTTTTGTTTGTTATTATTCTTTTGTTTTTCTTCTGTTTTGTTTTGACCAGAGGGGCCTCCTTGCTTTCTCCAGTCTCCATAATGAGGGTATCATTCCAAAACTAGGTCCTCTTCCTTTGTCTTGTTGCCTTACCGTGAGCTCATTTGAATAGCTCAAAACCTCATTAGCTCAGCGGCTATTCTCATTTTCTTTTCCTCTTCAGAAAGCAATACAGAAAGGTCCTTTATTGTGTAGTGATCATACAGAAGAATTATAGAGCATTCCTTCTGAGGAGGAGATTTTTGCACCTGAAAAAAGCAGCCATAGTTTTCCAGAAGCAACTCAGAGGTCAGATTGCACGCAGAGTTTACAGACAGCTGCTGGCAGAGAAACGGGAGCAGGAAGAAAAAAGGAGACAGGAGGAAGAAGAAAAGAAGAAACAGGAGGAAGAAGAAAGGTACAGTATCTTTCTTGCTTGGAAGAAACAAAAGGATACATTTTGAGTTTTATGTTCAATGTCTATGCAGCAAGAATTCCCAGTGGATGTTGCAGAACCTATTATTTGAAGCAGTAACTCTTGGCAGCTGGAATATAAAATTCCTTGGCAGCGGGGAAGACCCAGTTCTCTGTATATTTTTATTCATGCGTAGATTAAAATAAGCCCAGGAAGAGGCTCTGACCTTCATGCTTTCTGTCTTTAGCAGAGCCGTTTTAAAAAGTTAGATCTGGCCAGGTGCAGTGGCTCACGCCTGTAATTCCAGCACTTTGGTAGGCTGCGGCAGGAGGATCACTTGAGGCTGGGAGTTGGAGACCAGTCTGGGCAACATAGCAAGACCCCGCCTCTACAAAAAAATTTTTAAATATAGCTGGGCGTGGTGGCATGTGCCTACTAGGGAGGCTGAGGTGGGAGGATTGTGTGAGTGCAGGAGTTTGAGGCTGCAGTGAGCTATGATTGCACCATTGCACTCCAGCCAGGGTGAGAGTGAGACCTTGTCTCTAAAAAAAGTAATAATTAAAAAAGAAGTTAGATCTCTCTGAAAAATGGTTCTAGGATTATTGTTGTTATTACTGATTTTTTCACTTTTTTTCTTCACTATTTTTAGAGAAAGAGAGAGATTGCAAAGAGAAGCAGAGCTCCGCGCCCAGCAGGTAATGAATGCTGTCACAACTTGGCCTCTCGGTTATCTGCTCGCTTCCCACTTCAAATGCTTGGACTCTAGGATTCAAAACAAATAAAGTAGAAAGACAGAGGAAGAACAACTTGAGAGGAAATGTTTATGATGCAATTTCTGATCCATTGCAATTGGGTAAAGCTTGCGAATGTCTGAGATTTTAGTGTGAATCACAATAGCATAATTTCTCTAAACCAGTATAACCAGTGTGTTAGTTTGCTAGGCCTGCCATAACAGAATACCACAGACTGGGTGGATTAAATGATGGAAACTGAGTTTCTCATAGTCTGGAGGCCGGAAGTCCAAGATCACGGTGTCCTCAGGTTTGGTTTCTTCTGAGGCCCTTTTCCTTGGCTTGCTGGGGACCATCTTCTCACTGGGTCCTTACATTGTCTTTCCTCTGTGCATATGTGCCCCTCGTGTCTGTGTTCTAATCTCTTTTCATAAGGACACCAGTTAGCTTGGATTAGGGCCCACCCCAATGGCATCGTTTAATCACCTGTTTGAAGGCCCTGTCTTCACATACAGCCACATTCTGAGGTACTGGGAGTTAGGACATCAACCCGTGAGTGTCGGGGACACAGTTCGGCTCATAACAGCCACATTTCATCCTGGCTGCAAGGTGGGCTGGGGGACGATGCTTGCATTTCGTCACGAACTGTTCTAAATCTACCTTCCCTTTCTGTGCAGGAGGAAGAAGCCAGAAAGCAGCAAGAACTGGAAGCCTTGCAGAAGAGTCGGAAGGAAGCCGAACTGACCCGCGAACTGGAGAAGCAGAAGGAAAACAAGCAGGTGGAAGAGATCCTCCGCCTGGAGAAGGAAATCGAGGACCTGCAGCGCATGAAGGAGCAGCAGGAGCTGTCGCTGACCGAGGCCTCCCTGCAGAAGCTGCAGCAGCTGCGGGACCAGGAGCTCCGCAGGCTGGAGGAGGACGCGTGCCGCGCCGCCCAGGAGTTCCTCGAGTCCCTCAACTTCGACGAGATCGACGAGTGCGTCCGCAACATCGAGCGCTCCCTGTCGGTGGGCAGCGAGTTTTCGGGCGAGCCGAGCGAGCCGGCCGGGGGCGCGTGCGGGGACAAGCCCAACTTCAACTTCAGCCAGCCCTACCCGGAGGAGGAGGTGGACGAGGGCTTTGAGGCCGACGACGACGCCTTCAAGGACTCCCCCAACCCCAGCGAGCACGGCCACTCGGACCAGCGCACGAGCGGCATCCGGACCAGCGACGACTCGTCCGAGGAGGACCCGTACATGAACGACACGGTGGTGGCCGCCAGCCCCAGCGCGGACAGCACGGTGCTCCCGGCCGCAGCGGCGCACGACGCGGCGAGCCTGCACAACTCCTCCAGCGGCGAGTCCGCCTACTGCCTGCCGCAGAGCGCCGGCGACCTCCCCTCCCCCGACGGCGACTACGACTACGACCAGGACGATTACGAGGACGGCGCCATCACCTCCGGCAGCAGCGTGACCTTCTCCAACTCCTACGGTAGCCAGTGGTCCCCGGACTACCGGTGCTCCGTGGGGACCTACAACAGTTCGGGCGCCTATCGGTTCAGCTCCGAGGGCGCGCAGTCCTCCGTGAGTACCCCTGAGTGTCTGCACTGGGACGTGGGGCCAGTCATCCCTACCCCTGTTGCATCCCCAGGGGATTAAGACATTTCCCCCCCTAGGATGTACCAACATTTCAGAGTCCTGGTCTTAGAGATAATCTTAACCATCGCATTCATAAGGGGAACTTTGATGTGTCCCTTGCAGGTTGAGCACAAACCCAGAACTGCATTGTGCCCATGGCCTGACCATGTCAGCTCCTTACATAGAGCCTTTAGCTTCGCTATGTGGCAGGGTGGAAAATGAGGCACACGCCAAACTGGAACCAGCCTGGCCAAGGGCATGTTGGAGAACTTTCCTTACAGTAACTTCACCATCCACACCACAAAATGTTATTTCTTATACTAGTTGTAAGGGAGGGATCTTTAGGGCATAAATACCCTCTTTCCAGTTTCTGGATTTATTTATCGTTTGTTTACTTTTATTTTTTCCCTTTGGTCGTAAGTTGAATGCTCTCTTGACTTTCAAAGACTTGGAAGTATTTTTAGCATAGTAGTTCAAGAGATTAACTCTTGCATGGTTTGATTCAAATTACAGCCTTAAAGAGCAGTGTTATTTTAGGATAGATGTCCTTCAAATTAAAGCGCATCGTATGTTTTATGTATCAGTTCAACTGACCATTTGACCATAAAGGTCGGTATTTTGTAATTCTGAATTCCTTTGACTGCCACACTCTGTAGTGTCGTTACCGATAGGAAATACCGCTTCTTTTCAGTTATCTTTGTTTTTTCAACGGTGATGTGTGCTGGGTGTTTCGTTGCTTGCTTTCTGTCCTTTTTGCTCACCGTTGGTTCTTGCTCTCTTGTCCAGTTTGAAGATAGTGAAGAGGACTTTGATTCGAGGTTTGATACGGACGATGAACTTTCTTACCGGCGCGACTCTGTGTACAGCTGTGTCACGCTGCCGTACTTCCACAGCTTTCTGTACATGAAAGGTACGACTGCAGCCGCCCCGGAGCCCGGGTTAGAGCGATGCAAAGCTGAGATGTTGT
>RJWJ010019709.1:0-29946 GCA_004363605.1 Indri indri | reverse complement strand
TTGGGAGATGCTCATCTACTAATCTGTGGTAATGAAAATTAATAATAAACACAAAGTGTTGTTGAAGAATACTTACATCAGAAGGGTTTGAAGTAGGCTCATTTAAAAATGTAAATCTGAACTTTTCCAGTTTCTTTTTTCAATTTTCACTTGCAGTAAGAAAATTTCCTTGGGCAAAAATGATGAAATCAGTTTTAGTATGACTCACCTTAATGTCATATTTATTTTTTAGAGATAAATATATGCAGAAAAAAATTGACCCAAAAATATTAATCCAAATGGTAAAGGGCATCTTTTATTACCAAAATCCTGTTGACATCTACTATTATAAAACCAAAGCATTCTCAGAAACTGTAAAATCAATGAAGTTTCTGAAATTAACCAGCATTTCAGGGAGTAATTTAAATAATAAGATAATTTAATTTACTAAATATTTTGTCATAGACCCAACCTTTGCAAAGCTGAGTAGAAATTTCTATCTTTCCAGATTTGAAAAATCTGAATCCTCCAATGTTCTATCAGATGTTTTTACTTTATATTGTATAAGTGTTCCTGGACAGTTTCAAGTCAGGCATTTTTAAGGGTACTTAAAAAATATAAGAGGGACCCTAGAAATAAAATCACCAATAAATTCTTTATGATATGAACAAGTCTCTATGTCACATGTGTTATAGGGTCAACATTTCTTGCATCGGGTTTTTGTAAAGTAGGATGTAAATGGTCACAGAGTTGGGCTCTTTTTCTTAATATTATAAACAAGGTTACAAGATGCTGTTCTCAAATACCATATGTCTTCCTTTCAATTGTTAAGAACCATTTCTAAAGATCTAACACAAGAGCAGATGAGCCACACTGGCTGGATTTGGGGGTAATTGGATTTTCTTTTCTCTTCAGAAAAATTATGCATGGCTGGAAAGAACAGCAAGAATGAACTTCAACCAATGCCTACTAATTACTATCAGCTAGTGTCTGGGCTTTTGAAATCTGATTTAAGAAAAAAAAAATGAAATAAAACCACAGGCTTGGCTGATAGAAAACTGTATAATGTTTAAGCAATGATGGGGGAAGCCCAATCTTAAGCAGGCTAGACTTTGGACCCAACCCAACTGATGTTTCTCATCCTTGTTTATTTTGTTACTTGACATGATTCAACTCATTAAGGATTTCAAAGGTCCAAGAGAAAGTACTTCTACTTTGCCAAGGCATCCTTAGTTGGAATTCCATTATCTCCCATGATCCGAGACAGGGATTTCCTCCTACTCAGTTCTGAGTAATCATGTGTAAGCAAACCCTTGGTGTTCTCGCGGTGACTGTACTGAGTTGATGGTTCACGATGAATCATTCATGTGGCAGGCATCTTCAATGAGAGGGTGAGGAGGGCTAACCTTGATCTGCAGTGTTTAGATGAAGTGTGGCTTTCTCATTTGTTTCATTACTTCATCAGAGTTGATGCTTATCCCTGTAAACCATACCCTCTCCTAAAATGATTACAGGAAAAGAAGATGAAACAAGCATCAGTCCCTCCTGCTCTACCAAGTTTAATTTAGATTGTGCCTTCGGAAATACTGTTTCCTCCTTGCAGAAATTGGGAATGAGTTTCTCTCTCTTCTCTTTCTCTTTTTCTCTCTCCCTCCCCTTCCCTTTTTGTCCACTTCTCCTCGCCCTATCCATGAAACAATATAGGCATAAACTAGGAAGTGAGATTTTAACACTGCATTTTATACTTCAATTTTTTTTTTTTTTTTGAGACAGAGTCTCTCTCTGTTTCCCAGCTAGTGTGTAGTGGCATCATCATAGCTCACTGAAACCTCAAACTCCTGGGTTCGAGGAATTCTCCTACCTCAGCCTCCCAAAGTTCTGGGATTATAGGCAAGAGCCAGCACACCTGGCCTGTACTTCAAGTTTTTTAAAGCTTCCCTCTTTTTTGGCAGAATGTAGGGGAAGTAATAGATTCCTCTGAGACTATGAAAAAGTGAATCTTCCCAAAATAATTCAATTGAGCACATATTTATAACTGGCACAGAACTTTGGAGGGGTTGAAGTCTGAGGTCATCTGTGATCCCATCAGCCCCCACGCTGCCTCCCTCTCTCCCATACCCAAGGACGTCATGTTTAACTCCGCTCTAAAAGTCCCAGATTTGAAGGCAATGGGACCTGAGGCCATTCTTTTCCTTAATTTTTCAATAACATATCCTGACAGGTTCAAGAAAGAACAGCTCGGAGGAGGACCTGGTAGTGTTCAGGACTCCAGGAATCATGTACTGATTCTTACATGACTTTAAAAGCTTTGTAAGAGCTTCAAAGAAAAAGCAACACAATACAGAGACTGCCTTTCAAGTTTCTCAGTTTTACCCATTCTTTTTCATAACAGCCTTATTGGGATATAATTCACATACCATACCATTTGCCTAAAGTGTACAATTCAGTGCTATTCACAGAGTTTTGCAACCATCAACACAATCAATTTTGAAAAACTGTCATCACCCTAAAGAGGAACCCAGCCCCATTAGCAGTCCTTCTCCATATCCTCACCGCCTTCCAGCTCTAGGAACCACCAATCTAATTTTTGTCTCTATGGATTTGCTTCCTCCAAATGACACCGCACCTGGGATTTGCCCATTGTGTTAACCCTTCTACACGACTGTTGCCCTAGATGCAATTACCATAAAACTACTCACTTGCGGTAAACAATTTGATGTGAGTGAAGCATCTAACTTCTGTTAGGCATACAGAAGTTTCAAAGGTGAGCTTTCTAGCTAGTTATGGTAGTTATTCTAAAAAGAACTGGTGAGTACCACAAAAGCAGTACACAGTGCTATGACATGTCAAGGTATCCCACCCAGCCTTGGTTTTTATTAGCTGGCAGTCTTTATCCTCACCTCTAAAAGCCAACACTGACCAGGAATTACGCCAACATGGTTTTTTATCTATGGTCAGCATCCTGAACCATTCACTACAATTCTCAGCAGTTTCTGATTTCCTTAGGTCCTGATCCCTAGAACTCTTTTTTGTATTATAGTCTCACAGTAGTGTTTGGATCTTGTGGCAGAGATCTATAGTTCCCTCTCCAAATGTATGTTCTCATCTACCTTAGCAATAGACCTTCCAATTTTCAGCTGGGCACATAGCCACCTTACAGTTTCCCTTGCAACTATATGTAGCTCTATGACTAAGTTCTGGCCAATTATATGGTAGCAGAAGTGTTGTGTAAAACTTCAGGGACATATTCTTAAGGGGTAGGAGGATTTTTTTTTTTTTTAATTCTCTCTCTCCTTCCTTCTGGCTTAATTCAGAAATGATGACTAGAGCCAAACAGCCATCTTTAACCATCTTCAGCCATTTAATGGACTTCACATATTCAGATTGGCTGAGCAAAAAGATAGATGGAGTGTGGTTTCCTAGAAATAGCCTAGGAAACAACAATAATCTAATTCCCCTATGTAACTTCCCTATGCAGTAGATCGAGATTGGGCTGGAAACAGATTAAGCTCAGAGTCTTGCAACCCTTGATGAGTTTTATACCTCTTAGCCTGTGCTGTTTCAAACCATTTGAAGACTTTCCAATCATCTCCATCTTCTCCTCCAAATAGCAAGGGGGACCTTCCTAAAATGCAAATCTGACCATGTGCCCTCCCGCTGAATTCCTTAAGTGACCTCCCATTGTTCTTAAGGTAAATTCACAATTGTCAACATAACCTCCAATGTCAGCTGCATCTGGCGTCTGCCCACTTTTCATCCATGTTTCCCTCACTCACCACTTCCTTGTCATGGTGTTTTCCTTTTGTTTCTTCATCATGTCAAATTCCTTCTCAGCCCTATTGTTCCCCTACTTACTCTTTGACTCCTATGATTTCTTGAGTTTCAAACAACCATCCTTCAAGTCTAGGCTTGAAACATACTTCCTCATCAGACTATACCAGATGAGGCCAGGTTAAGCCTGGTATACTCTTAGGAAAACCTGAAAGAATTCCTTCTCAGAGAGGCCCACCCTGACTGTCCTAGGTAAAGGAGCCTCTAGTTACTTTCTAACTCATTAGATCATTTTATTCATTTATCACTATCTGAAATTATCTCATTTATGTGATTTCTAGTTTGCGACCTCCCCACCACTAGACCATTAGCTTTTTGAAGCAATGGATCTTGTTTTCTTTTTACTATTCTTTTCCCAGCATGTAGAACAGGCCCTGCACCATTATAGCCTTTAGCATATATTTGTTGAATGAATGAATTAATGGAAAATGAATGTTTGTGTGAATAGGCTGAACTGAAAAGAAGAAGTAATGGCAGTAGGAAAAATAACAGCACATCCTTGACAAGAGGTAAAAATTAAAGAAGATTCTAGATGTTAGGTTCAGGTCATGCACCCCTTTGCAAATGTTGTGACCTTATTTGGCATATACTTTCAGGGTGTGAGGGGTCATAGGTGCCATGGTAAGAATTTTTAGAGGGTGATCAGTGACAGCTTTACCTTCCAAGAGAGCACTGCATTCTGAAGTTTAGCTTTCATCTACCTTTGCCAATTTTTGACACTTCAACCGTTATCTCAAATTCCCCCTTTAGATTGGGAGAAACAAAATTACACCCAGTTGGTGCTGTACTAACCTTGCAAAATTTTAGGTTAGGGAAAGTTGTGAAGGACAAAATGCAAAGAAAAAGAATTGCCTTGGGAATCTGCTTCCTGCAGTGGATTTACTCCAAATACAGATAACTTTGCCAGGTCTCATCTTAATCATAATTAAAATATCATTATTAAAATTTCTCAGGATTCACACTGTGCTCATAGCTTCCAGAAAGAAGTAAATTATTGTCAAACTCTGTGTGGATACAAGGGCTTTAAAATGGATCCATGCGCCAAATATAATTTTTCCATTGGATTAGTCTAAAGGATAAGAAAATACATGTCTTCAGAGCAACTCCTCTTGTGCACGTCAAATATATGGCGTGTTGAAGCCCTGGGAAGCCGTCCAACCTCCTACCTGCTGGATTACACTAGAATAGTGTCACATTTTACTAACTAGAAAACTTTACTTTAGAAACATTTTCCACCCCGTTTTATCTCAGTTTGCTCAAGGAACTGAAATCATCGTGTCCTGACCTACATGCCATGTGCAAGGTCTCTGGCTAGCACACAGAAAACTCTGAAGAATCGTTATTCAACGACTCCCGCCATCTGCAAGCCTGTGGAATTCAGGTGCCCACAGGAAGCAGCGGAGAGGTTTTTCCAGCCTGACCGTATCAGCCGTCTCACCACAAGAACCTTCTGTTTTGGCTGAAGTCCTTCTGTCAGACTCGGGCTGTTCTTTACGGCCAAATGTGAGTTTAACGTGTCTGGTTTAAATTCTGTCGGTGAAGTGTTGCTCTCATTCACGGGCTCCTTTCCTTCTGGCCGATGGCTGGACTGCTTTGTACTAATGTTTGTTTTTAAGAGGAGGTAGGATGGGTGGATGCTGGGGACCCTAAAACAACTCAGGGAGTTTAAATTCAGGGAGTAGCGAAATTAATGATAATAAAGAGAAAGGCACTGAGAGCGCAACAGAGAAAATTGAACGAGTGGCATCAGTGGCGTAAGGATGTGGAAGGTGATTAAACAAGAACGTGTATCTGGAGAGGGCAGGAAGAGTCACAACTTTTTTGATGAATGAAGCAAAGGTTTTAATGACTATCCTTTTCTCATATTTGGGAGGTGTGGGTTGCTGTAAGCTATAGTACTTTGGCAAAGGGCTTGGTGGAGAGGAAAACAGTTATAAAATGTCTCTTAGAACCCAGCCCACTGGAATTATGAAAGCAGCCTTAGTGAGAAAGATAGACTTGCAAGCCTCCAGTTACAGAGGTGTAGGAAAAGAAATGACTCTGGTTACTGGAAACTAGTATTTGCATTGGATAACATTATTATTTGAATTGGATGGTGGAGGGAAAGGTGCATCTCAGCTTTATCAAATGCGGTACAGATGTAACTCTTAATTCCTCCACTCAAGGCCATTTTGTTGTGGAAGCAGGATGAAAGTTAATATTTTTTAAACACACTTTAAAAATCACCTCTAAGCTCCTTAAGTATTCTAAGAATATTCTTAAGCTCCTTAAGAATTCCAAGAATAATTTGTTTGCAGGTCAAAGACTGACACCTGCTATATTCTGTTGTTGATTATTTTTAAAGAGTCATTTAGATACAGAGGCTGCTATGAAAGCATGACTCACTTGTCTTTTATTGTGTGCATAAAAGAATCAAAGAAACCCATTTAATAAACATTTTTCCCCTCCCAGAGAATAAAACAGGCAGGGCTGTACACACCTAACACACCAAGTGGCTTGCATTTTAAGGTTACATTCACTGGGAGGAAAAGATCATTGAGTTCAGGTGATTTGGCTGGTGATTTCTGAAAATTACTCAGTTAATGGCAAATGAAAATAAAAGGAGCTCAAAATAAAAGGAGCTCGGCATTTAAGGAGCTTACTTTTCTGCGTTCTCGTTCCCTGCCATTTTTATCAGCTAGCTGGAGAGGGCTGTGCTCGCTGATCACCAGCAGGCATAGCTCAGAATGCCAACGCTTTCCAGCTCGGTAACTTGCAGGAAGCGCTTCCCGTTCACTCACAGGCGCATCACGCTTCAATCTCCCTGAGGAGGGTGCACTCGAGGTTTGAGCGTGGGGGTGGAAATGGAGGCGTTTCCGTTCTATTTTGGTTTCTCCTACTGACTGGCTGCTCAGCTGTTCATGAGTCACCCTAACCTCAAAATCTGTCATTAAAACAGAAATAATGATACCTATTTTCTGTGCCTTACATGAATTGCATAAAGACATTATTCATAGTTCTGAAGTGCATGTGAGAATTAGTCAAGGTGAGATGTAAGGAAAAGTACAATGGGATTGTTTTTAAGCCGTGATGGATATGCTTTTATCTTTTAGATTTTTGAGAATTCTCTGTACTGAAAAATTAAGAATGAGAAGAAATTCTAATAAGGATTAAATCTGGCAAAATATTTATTTGACAAACTGGATCAAGAATATGTATGTTTTTTTAAAGATGTATGGCGTTAGAACTCATTTATTCAAATGTTCATTCAATAACATTCCTGGCACTGAATTAGGCACTGGGGTTACCGCAGTGACACAGAACCGCTCCTATAGGAGACTACACGCTAGAAATAAGGTAGTAAATGATTCTAGGTAACTGCATATGTAAATCTGGTGATATTTAAGAGATTTGCACGCTAATATCAACTATTATAGTGATTCTTATATAGTTAAGAGCTTCAGAGAGAAAGAATTCAGCTTAATAGGAAGAAAAAGTTTACATTATCTTAAATATGTTTTTCTGCAGCTTGTGTTACCTTAGTTGTTTTCTTTCTAAGCTTGTGAGTTTAATGTTTCATTTGTTTTCTTTTTTACTCATTCATGTTTAGAAATAAAAACATTAAAGGACCTGAGATCGTCTCTAGACACCATTCTGTCCATTTTCAATGTATTGTTTTCACTATTTAGTGCTGTCTGTACTATATAATAAATGCTCTATAAGTTTTATTAGGTGATCATATTAAAATTTCTAAGTGGTAAACAAGCCTATGCTTTAATTTCTGCTGTCAGTATCCAGTTAGCTTACATAAGCAGATTTGTTTGCGTAGCAGTTTCTTTTGCCTTTGTCATAAAGTCTCAGTTCCCCGTATGAATTGTTACATACTTGACCTCTGGACTAGGAAGCATATTTTACAGAAGTTCTATTTAATTCTTCCTGGTCCACGCACACACAAGTTTCTCCCATATTGAGCAGTCTTTACTATAGGCCCTGTAAACAGACTTCTGCTGAACTGAACAGTCCTTAAGACAGGCCCCTATAAACAATGAAAACAAGTTTATTTATTTGGGTTTGGGGAACAAAAAAGAAAGGGAACCAACTACTTGCTCTTTATTCTCCCATTCTAGGACCAAGGGAGGACACTCTCATGAATTGACATTCTTCTCCTTGGGATGGATGGGAGAATTCTGTGTGTGATATTATTGACCTATCTTGGACTTCAGCTCAGTTATGTGGTTTCCCTTATTTCCTGTCCTGGGGAGAGAGGAAAGAGCAGCTTTGAGTCTCTGTGCAGCAGCATCCAGACACTGCGGATGAATCCCAAACTCTTAGCCTCAGTCTCTGTGCTGGGTTCAGATCTTTTATAATGTTGCCCTGCTCCTCTCAAGCAGGGCTACCTACTCACAGGTTCCTCCCTCTCAGTCTCATCACAAGAGGTACAGGAGCTTCTCTCTCAGTGCTTTATTTTCTCCACCAAAGATACATTCAGAAAGAAGTGGGCTTCTAACTGTTATTGTCACAATGATTTTAGGTCATTTAGGGAAAAAAAATAATAAATTCAATTATTATTCTAGCTAGATCATGCTGACCAATATATAAAGTTATTTTTGATTCATGTTGAGCCCGATACACATGTAGGATGTTTCCCTTTCTTTTGCTAACGGACAAATTTCATGATAACATTTTGTGCAAAACCCACACATACAGGTGGACATTTTCTTTCCCTTCTCATCCTTCAAAGGTAAGATAATGAAAAAAAACTTTAGAATTTATATAAGAACTTAATTGAAATTATATTTCTTAAAAATTAGATAATTCTCAATTTTCTACTTGAAATTCATAGTATTTTGCATACTCCTTTGGGCAGTCTCTTTTTCTCTTCACAGTTTCTTTGTTCCCATCATACAAAATGATCCTTGCTAAAAGTACCAGCATCACTCCCAAGCCCCTCATTCTTCAACTCTCCATTTAAATTCCATCAATAGGCTCAGCTGAATTACAGATGTTGGGAACAATCCTTTTATTATTGGGAGAAATTGAAGGAGCACTGTTTCAGCAGTTTAGATTAATCAGCATCAAATTGACCTTGCTTAGTCTTGCTCTGACCTAGCAGCATGTCTTCTGACCTCCCCCATTAGCAAGTGCCCATCTTCGTCACGAATAGCTGGAGAGCTGACATATTTAGCCATCCTTGAGTATTTACCTGGATCTCCTACTCATCTTTTTAATGGTACTCCTTTATCTTCATTTCTCTTGTCCATTCTCTGACACTCAAGCGTCCCACCCACCACCTCTTTATTAGGTCAATGGCTGTTTCCCTCCATCTAGCCAGACTTCCTGATGCCAAATGATGTCCTGCCCAAATCTCTGCCTCTCACTTGCTTCCGTTTTCTCCATCATCATGTTTTCACCGACTTTCTCCTGAGACATCACCTATCCTCTCTTTCAGGACCTCCCTTATGTTGATGACCCATCTAAGGTGTCAACTATTACCTGCCACCATAATATTTGAGCACTGGAAACGTTGGAAACTGCTCACAATATTTATCGAATATCTTTAACAGAATCCTGACTGTTATATACTACTTCTGAGGATATATTATAAGGGAATTTCAAACTGCAGGAAAAAAGATAAGCACACAAAGATGTTCAATGTATCTGTTTGTAATAGGAAAATAACCAGAAAACAACAACAAAGCGGTGTTTAATAAAGTATAATAAACCATCTGATGGATCTTAGTGCAACCATTAAAATCATGTCTCTAAAGAGAAAACACTTTAATAATATAGAAAGATCACTACACTATCATGATAACTCTTTTAAAAAACAGGATTTACTGTGTAGAATGTGATAATAACTAAGTTTTTTTTTGTTTGTTTGTTTAACTTAATCATAGAAACCAAGACTGGAAAGAAAAGAAGCAAGGTAAATGTAGATGATTGACTATCTGTCACACTGATATCCTTCTTTTAATTTTTCTTCATTTTCCAAATTTCTTTAATGATTAGTGTGGTAGATGGTCCCCTATAATACCTCTCTTACAATTCACACCTTATAATATAATTTCCTCTTCTTGAAGGTGAGTTGTACTCATTTCTAACCGATATGGTGTGGCCAAGATGATGGAATATCACCTTCATAAGTGGATTACAAAAGATTGTGACTTCCATCCTGCTAGCAGACTTTATCTCCTTTTTGGCTTTCGTGTTTTGATAAACAAGCCTCTGTCTGAGAAAGGGCCACTAGGGAAGGAACTGAGGGTAGCCTCCCGTCAATAGCTAACAAGAATAGGGCTTCAGTTCAACAACCTGCAGGGAAATGGATGCTGCCAAGAACTACCAGCTGAGCATGGACATGGATCCTTCCTCAGTCAAGCCTTCAGATGAGACTGCATTCTTTGATTGGAGCCCCATTAGAGAATGTGAAGTGGAGGCTCCAACTAAGCTGTGCCCAGATTCCTGACCCTCAGTAACTGTGAGATAATGAAAGTGTGTTGTTTTAAGCTGCTGAATTTTGGAGTAATTTGTTATGAAGCAACAACCAAGCACATGGAGGTATTATTTGTATAATACAGTAGTAAACTCCTTTTAAAAAGGACATTCAAATAAAATGAGTTTGAAATACTACAGGACTTTGTGAATGTCTCCTGTACAATGACTCTTATAAGCTGACCCTCTGCCTGGAAAAGAGGGAAAGGGAAAGAATAAGGATATCATCGCTCATAGCACAGAATATTTGCATGAGTTCACAGGGGTATGGGATCACTGTGGGTGATTCAGAATTTGAGTTTTTAATCCTTCTACTCTCCCAGAAGACTTGGTGATCTGGAAGGTAGAACACCCATCCTGGAATTAGAAACCTGTCACAAACATATTTGGGAGAGATCTTCTCACTCCTATAAAGATTTACACTCCAGGAAAAGAGAAAAATGAGATATCATAATACCGAAGATCTCTTTTGTCCACCTCATAAGAAAAGCTGGAATTAAAGGGCTCAAATGCTGACCATGTGATATTATCTGAGGAGGCTATACAGAGGAGCCTTTCAGAGAAGAGTGATGACTTCCCAACTTCCACCTCTGGGGGCTCACCTGAGGATGGGCTTCGGGAACTATAGATTGTGGTGGAGGGGACATGGAATTGTTTATCTTTGACCACTGAATCTTTAAACCAGTTTTACCAGAAGGAAAGAAGCAATTATAATTTGAGGAAGAAGTAAGAAATTGCACCCAGAAGAGCATATCTATAAGGCTTTGTATGTCAGAATTTTCCCAAACCAGGCATTTTGAGTTTTTAAAACTATATATGTATGTATGTGTCCATCTGATCAGGAAGGAGCTCAGGGAGGAGGGAGAAGGAGTCAGATAAGTGGCTGAGTAGACCCAGGCAAGGAAAATGGTGGTGGTCGTGGGGAGGGAGTCTTGTTTTTTATAAATTAATCTTTCTCCTTTTTCCTCCTACTCCTGGCTCTGCCCCACGTAAGTAAGCCTCTTCCTACAGCTATGTCCACTCCAGCTTCTACCTCCACCTTGGGGCTGAGTCCACTTCCATGAAAGAACTACCATCATTTGGACACAGTTTCCAAAGCATGACCATGTGGACTTTCCAAAAAAGAAAAACAGCTATTAATAATATGGCTTTTTCTAAAGACACGATTTGAGTTCTGGAGACACAACTTGTTCTAGTATACAAGACAGATGGGAAATACATACTATTAGTGCCTGCCTGAGTCACCGACATTTAGAATGTTTCCTTTCAGGAGTTGTCACTGTGGGGAAAAGGTATCACTAGGCAGGAATATGTGAAGGACAGGCAGTCACAGATTAATAGTCAGACATTCTCAGAGCCCAATCATATATTAAAATTGAAAGTCACAGGTACAATCTCATTACTACAAACATTTGCTTATAAATGACATCTGTTAATTTTTTCCCATTGTATTAGTCAGCTCAGGCTACCATAACAAAATATTACAGACTGGGCAACTTAAACAACAGAAATTTATTTTCTCACAGTTCTGGAGGCTGAACCTATATAACATCAGGGTACCAGCATGATTGGGTTCTGGTGAGGGCTCTTTCTGACTTCCAAATGGCTGTCTTTTCACCATGCTCTCATGTGGTAGACAGAAAGAAAACAAGCTTGCTTTCTGGTGTCTCTTCTTATAAGGCACTAATCCTATCACAAGGGCCCCAACCTCACAGCTTCATCTAACCTTAACTACCTCCTGATCTCCAAATACCATCATATTGTGGTATGGGGTTTCAACAGATGCCTTCTGGGGGAACATAAACATTCAGTTTATAGCTAACTCATTGTTCCATATGCATTTTTTCAGAAGTTTTAATTACATGTTTTCTAGACAACAAAGTTCAAGCTATTCTTTATAAAGTATCTTCTATATGTCACAGAATTTTGCCATTTAATGAATGGTTTCTGGTGATTGTGATTATACTTTTAGCTTATAGGAATATGGAAACAAAAAATGTAGGTTGTGTTAGCATTATATTATGCCTTTTAAAATAATTTCTGTTTTAAATAATATTTATGAGAAATGCTGCAATACAGGCATGAAAGGTAGATTCAAATATGATTTTAAGTGTAATAAAATGTATTCTGTACACAGTAACATCAAACTGTTAAGCTACACTCACAAATTCCAGTTACCTTATATACGAAAACTTACGCTGAGTGGCCTGAAATAAGGTCATTATACCCTGATGCTTTCACAACCTTCTCCTTTTCTCTATAACAAGTGCTCACTATTATGGGAAGAATGCCTGCCTTTTCTTTGCAGCTTTGCAGAGCTTTAAGGAAGCAGGGTTTTTAATCACACTCTTCTTTTCTTCCTTGCACTTCTGACTTCTCCAAGTTGGCAACAGAATTTTAAGTTCATCTCAGAGATAGCATCGCTCCTTAACCTTGCACAGTTTAAAAGTCTCAACCAGGGCATTTCTAGGCGTTTTATTGCTTCATTCCTTTATTTTCATGTCAGGGACAAGTGGACTTGAGCCAAAAAACAAAATTAGAGCACAGCCCTTACTCTATTTCCAGATCAGCTAAACCAATTAATACAATTTAATTAAAACTTATTTTCTTTCTTTTCTGCAGAAGGGCTCAGAGTGCAGCTGTTGCGATCAGGTTTTCAGTATGTGGCTCCAGCTTCATTTAACTCTTACAGGGACACTTCCAGAGTGAAATACATAGCATGTGACACTAACAGTTGATTTCACCTTAAATTTCCCGTGTGGTACCCTGGCAAACTGCCCCTTGAAATTACGTATATTTTTTTAACCTGGAAAGGGGGAAAGCTGATTTCATTTTCACTTTTTTCCTGGGGATTTAGTGTTTCAGTAATACCTGTGCCTACAATGAACTATTAGTATTCAGCAGGTCTCAATCAACTCACTTGAACAAATGCAAAGGCTGTCCAGCTACAAGGAAAAATGCTCCCTAATCATGTCAGAGGATGTGTTTTTACCTTGCATTGGAGTAAAAGTTCATGATCCTCATTTCTCCCTGTTATGTTTACCTTGAGCATTCCTGTAAGTTATACTTATGGTATTGACAAAATAATCTCTGATTCATTTGGATACAAGAGAAACCAAGCAAGAGCTTCCTTCTTCACTTACATCTCCACATTTGCCTTGGGTTTCTAAAGGTTCCTCCTGGGATTCAGCCTGTTGTGGGGACAAAGTTTAAGCTCCTTTCTCAAAAGTACACAGTTGTAACTGCCCGCATTGTTCTCTTCCACTCCTCTTTACCCTTCCCTGGTCCCTGAACCCTTTACTGAAACTAAAGCAGGAAGAGATGCGCTTGTATCAGCTAGGATTGAGTCCGGCTGCAAGTGACACACACTCCTAGAGGCTTACACACGTAAGTGGCTTGGTTTGCTCATGGAGAGGTCTGGGGACGGGTAGCCAAGGCTGTCACAGCGGCCAGGACACCATGTGAGACCCAGGCTCTTCATTTGCTTTTCTGCCAACCTTCGTGGATGGCCTTCCACTCATGGATATAGGACAGTTCTAGGAACTTCACACACGTGTCCATGTTCCAAACAGGAAGAAGTAGGAAGGGAAAGAGAAAGAACAAAAGCCTTACATCAGAAAGGTCTGTACTAGCTTTGAAAGGTTTCCAGGAAGCCCCATCCGGCGACTTCGCAAACCTCTTTCGGGCTTCAGCCAGATACAGGAGAATATGTAGAGGAGAGTCATTTATTTTGAAACAACGATTCTCCCGAATAAAAGTGGGGTTCTTAGAATGAAAAAGATGAAAATACATATTTGGTAAGTAATTAGTTATGTCTGCCACAGCCTACTCCTTTGGCTACCCAACATCCATATACACATTTATTCTAGTATTCTATATACTATTCCAGTATACTACATTTATTCTAATACTCTACCTCTTAGTGAATATTGTAAAATGTGCGGAGACATTTTTACTTGTCATGATGCCTGAGAGAGGTGATACAAGCATTTTGTGTATAGGGGCTAGTGATGTTAATGGTTCCGTAGCATGTGGAATACTCCCGAATGACAGAGAATTATCTGTTCTACAATCTCGATATTGGCTTCTGTTGAGAAACACTGTCAAACATAGGAATGCTATTTCTTTCCTGAAAGGAGGTTATATCCTAAATTCATAACCATTCCTTTTCTAGGTCAAATCATAAGTTTCTGGGACAGTCTAACTTTTACTATATGCAATTTCTTATTATCCAGTAGCCTAGTTATTGACTTGCAAAATGACCAATATACAATGGTGGAGTAGAAACAGTATTAGCTGCAATAAAAAAAAAACGAGAAATCAATGGTTATGGCATGTATCAGATCTTGTGGAGAAGAGGAGCTACAACTCTTCATGGACCAACTTGGTAGCCCCGGTTTGGGTACCTTGGAAGATCTCTCTGGTCTAATATTCCTCCACTCCCACATCAATTGAGCATTGGGGTAGGACCGCACCTTCAGAGTTACATGTGCTCTTGGTGCTGTGTAGAGCCCAAGGACTGTTTTGAGGGATTGAATAGTCATAGACAGATATCATCCTGTCCTGAGCTTTTTGTTTATTTATTCAGACAATACAGATCCCTCAAAACTTAGCAGGTTTTCAGACTATTTGCTTCAGCCAATTCTCTGGGTAACTATAGCCAAGGCTCCTGTGTGGATATAGTTTCATGCATGATAATCTTTTACCTATTGACTTTGATGACCTGACCATTTTCCTAAACTCCTGCTGGACGGTGCCTTGAGATAATTAGAAACAACCTTGTGTGGGGATACAGACATTTAACGGAACATTTTTTCAATCATTACTACCTGTATTTGGCAGGGAATTTTTGTAGAAGAGGTGTGGAAAAGGCCTAAGGTATCAATCTAAAATTGTCTCTTCTAAGCTGTCCTCTGATAAGGACAGAGAGAACTGAACTTCTTCAACTCTCCAAGGCCCAAACCATGAGAATTTCACTCAACTTTGTTTCCAGGTCATGTGCATATGTCTCTCTCAGCCAATTTACTTTCCTAATCCTTCTCTACTTGCAGATGTCTAATTGCAGTCTCAGCTCATTTATCTCTTATAGAACTTGGCTCAAAGAGGAAAGAAGAAAGAGCAGATCCCACCATTCTGAATTGTTCCCACCATTTTTCCTAACACAACAGCCTTGGTTTGCACATGGTCAATACCCAATGTGGTGATAGATTAACCAAATGTTATATTACTGAAAAATAAGTGTCACCAGTGGCATGTCATTGAAACCCATGAAAATGGCTTAAACAAATTAGAGTTCATTTTTCTCACAGAAAAGTTTGGAAGTAAGTAACCCAGTGGTTTCATGAGATCTGCACTGATTCAGGTCTTTCTCTTTATTCCATCAAAATTAGTATGTGTAACTGGGTGTGGTAGCTCATGCCTATAATCCCCGCTACTCAGAAGGCTAATGCAGGATGATCCCTTGAGTTCAGGAGTTTGAGACCAGCCTGGGCAATGTAGTGAGACCCCTATCTCTTTAAAAAAAAATAGCACATAATATTTGTCCTTAAGGTTTTTGCCTTGTGGTTACAAAATGACTATACTACCTCCTTCTCCATTATTTATTATGTAAAATGGAACATTCTGTTAATTTCTTTAGGTTTGACTTTCATAACTATAAAATAGGCATACTAATGTATGAACCAAGTATCACTCTCTCCCCAACTCTACCAGTTCTAAGAAGTGAGACAACCCTAGATGAGTTATGGTCAACTTTCTGAAGACAGGCCTTGAAGGATGAACAGGATTAGGAGAGATGAAGAATATTATCAGTAAGACTACTTCCAAGGATGGGAAACCATCTCAAGGGAGCCTAAGTAGGATGTGCAGGTAGAACAGTGGGAAGAGACTGGTTTAACCAGATTGGATGTATACATGCTAGCAAGTGTTATGACATAGGATTACATAAGGCCTGGCCACAGTGGGTGTTCAGAGCTGGACAGATACTGAGTGTCAAGTTCTTATTCCCAATTCTGCAGGCTTTGCATTTTTCCCCCCCCCCGTCTCTTTTTTGTTTTTAGACTGGGGCTGGCTCTGTTGCCCAGGCTAGAGTGCCGTGGCATAATCATAGCACACTGCAGCCTTGAACTCCTGACCTCAATTGATCCTCTTGCCTCAGACTCCCAAGTAGCTAGGATTGTAGGCATGTGCCACTGTGCTAGGCTTTTGCACTCTTGATATGACTATTTAAGGAAGCTGAACTGGAATGGTAATTATATTTAAATGCTTATTTCCCATGTTATGATTTTGGTTAACAAAAGTCCTCTTCCAAATATCCGTCTTTGATCTCTGGGCAAATTTAGGTTTTATGGGCAGGTCCAGGTTTTATGAGGCCTGACGCTTATACAAATTTGGGGGCCCTTTTTAAGAAAATGAATATGAAATTATAAAATAGAAATCAATTATACAAGTAGATATTTATTTAGAATGAAAAGAATGCACCAATCACAAATTTTTTAAAGTTGACACAAAATTCGGAAAAGCAACACACTATTTTTATTAACTACCTACCTCACCCCTTCACACAATACGTTTCTTTCCTATACTTTTGGGCTGCAGGCTCTTTGATTGCCTTCTCATGTGACAATCATTTTGCAGTATTTCCTATAGCCACATGAGGAAGATAATTCAGTCATTCCTCCTGTATGGTTGATCAAAAATTTATTTTATTATTTATTTATTTATTTATTTTTTGAGACAGAGTCTGGCTCTGTCGCCTGGGCTAGAGTGCCGTGGAGTCAGCCTAGCTCACAGCAACCTCAAACTCCTGGGCTCAAGCGATCTTCCTGCCTCAGCCTCTTGAGTAGCTGGGACTACAAGTATGCGCCATCATGCCTGGCTAACTTTTTTTTTCTATATATGTATTTTTTAGTTGTCCAGATCATTTCTTTCTATTGTTTAGTAGAAACAGAGCGTCACTCTTGTTCAGGCTGGTCTCGAACTCCTGACCTTGAGCGATCCACCCACCTCGGCCTCCCAGAGTGTTAGGATTACAGGCGTGAGCCACCGCGACCGGCCTATTTTATTATTTATATTTGTGAAAAGTTTATTTCAGTTGTACAATCTGGTATTGGTAATATTTTTTAATATTTAGATTTGTGTCAATTTGGGGAGATTTCAAACTTTTCTCGTCTATGAGCTATAGGATTAGAGAGATTGCAAGTTTTCTTGTATAGTGACTTCTTTAATTGAGAACATTCATTAAATAAGTATGGACGCCATTATGTTACTCTGAGTGAACTAGCATAGTAGCAATAGGGGTGTTCCTACCCAGCACAGTTAGCAATAATTTAACTATACGTGGAAGTGACCTCAAACCATAATACCACACACCAAATTTGACTTCTCCTTAGCCTGGCCCCCAAAATGCCACTGCCTTGGGCAGGAAGGATAAGTGCTACCAACTTGGCAGGGATGATAGAATGGAAAAGGACAGCCAATTGGGATTAAAATATTGCACTTTTGCAAATTTTACAGACCTTACAGTTATGGTGTTAACAGCTCACAGTCACTTCCATGTACAGTTAAGTTACTGTTGGCTGTCCTGGTTTAGGAACACTCCTACAGCCCAGGATGCTGGTTCACCCAGAGTAATGACATCACACCGTCCCTGGCATATCACTCATGTGTCCCCCATTAAATGAGTCACTACTCAAGAAAAGTCCAAATACCATCTAATGGCTTGCTAAGATGTTTCGTAAAGTTGGGTAAGGCCTGAACTTAAGCTCCCTCAGTGGCATTGGAAATCGTTCTCTGGTAACTTATTCTCAAAGTAGTCTATAAATCGCTAGTAAAAACCAATCAGAAAGTCCTACCCCTAAAGGCTCTACAATCACTCTGCTTGTGGCAGCCTGAATAGAGGAGGGCAGACAACTTGCAATTTTATGTGTGTCTCTTATAAAAAGTTCTTTATCTAATCTTAACTAATAGTGGGAGTTTTGTTACTTTTTAATTTCTAAATGTGTTACTCTAGCTAAAAACAATGTTTGGCATTTCATTTTTTATTTTCTTTATTATACATACAAGAGAGAACAAAAAAAACCATGTCACAGAAGCAATCAGGCAAATACGAAGCTTAACAAACAGATTGAACTTTAGGGTAGAGAAAGCTTTGTTACACCTGGGGAAGCTAAGCGTTGAGGGAAGTTAATACTTCTTCAACAGTTGTACTAAGAACATTAAAAATACTTTTGCCAAGAACGGGTATCAACATTTTAATCTACCTTACACTGATAAAAAGAAAAACACAGAGCAAGGAGGAGGCAGGGGCAGGTTTTCACGGAGCCACAGACGGTAGAAACAAAACATCCTTTGTTGGGAGAATATTGCACCTGCATTAAATTTACTGCTGACATCTCTTCGCAGAAATTTGATTTTTCTCTCATTCCCCCACCTTTTATTGTTTTTGACACTGAGGAATGTGAGGCATGCCGGTTGTCCCCCTTGTCACTGCAGTGTCTCTGTCTTCAACTGTGAAAGAGAACAGGGCTTCCTCCCCTCCGTTGCCATCAGCACGTCATCTCAGCAACGCACCTGCACCCGTAACACTACCCTCTGCCTCGCAGAGCTTCATGCTTCTGTGACAGACGCAAGAGATCAATTTCCTGCCGATCTGGGCCTCAGAGACCAGGCCCTGTTCTGACAAGGAAGGTCTCTTTCAAAGAATCCTGACTAAGGACAGCTCAAATACAGATGCTCCATTAGCGGAGTCGCAATACCAGTATCATAAAGAAAGCAATCATGGCCAGGGGCATGGTCGTGGTGGGGATTTGTGGTTGTTTTTCCCAGGGGAAGAGGCATCCATAATCTCAATGTCAACATAATGAGTAGACTATGACATTTTACATGTTTTCTGAAAACTCCACCGTAGTTGCCAAAAGAGAGAATGTGAGTGTAATGGATAGCACAGATGGTGAATGTTGTTCAGAAATTATTTTACCTATGAAACTGTTGTATATTATAGATTAGTCTGGCTTTGGTACTTAGGTTTAGGCCCTTGGAACTCTCTCTGAGCCACTATAGAGGCAGAGGTTATCCCATTTTGTACCTTGTGCTCACCTCTATTGTTGCACCTGTAATTCTAGTTGGCAGTCATTTATTTATTGAGCTATCAGCTTCCCTCCTAGACCACGAGCTTCTTAGGTCAGTGATGGGCTGTATTTCCTTATTCTCAGAGCCTAACTCTGCATCGCCATCTTGGCAAATCCCTACTAAATGTTGGGTTTTAAAATGAATTTATGGGTTGTCAATCAGATTAGTCACTTCCTAGGGGATCCTAGATGTATAATAATACTTCCCGCTAAAACTACGTCAGTATGAGGCTATTGCAGAGTCTAAGCGAGATAGGATAAGGGCCTTACCTAAACAATGTCAGGAAGGATAAAGACGATGGCATGAAATTAAGAGATGAGATTGCTAGCAAGAGAAGGACAAAGGCATGTGATAACTTGCTCCAATACTTTTTGAAAGTGGTAGCAAAGAAAGAAGGAGAGATAGAAAGTGGGAGAGAGAAGAGTTAATGTGATGGGGATGTCAAAGGAAGAAATGAGGGAAGAAGAAAGGCAAGCTGATGGGAGACAAAGACGGAGAAAAAAGGTAATTAATTTTTTAGACAAAAAAAGAAAGTGGCTTTCCACAAATCCTCAATTTCCTTAAGCTTTTTCATATGCGGTGGCCACCTCTGAACAACCTCTGCATACCCAGACAGCCATCATCATAATTCTAGGTAATCTTGGCCTTAGGCATTAACCTCAGTTCTGTTACGATATAACTTAGACCCGAAAGACTTTTACCACTTTTTTTCCTGCGAAAGTTATCAGGAAGCAGTTACCTTCCTAAAAGGATGTTTTTAGAAACTCGGATATACTCAGACACCCAAATAAACAAAAACAAAATGGGATAAGTTATGCTGACGTGGGTTAAACTCATGTTCCATTGTTGCTGGGACACTAGTGAAGAGTCATGAAGCAAATCACTAGAAAAGGTCAATCTAGGTGGATTCCATCTGGGTCAGTAGCAAGGATGCAGAACACAGAAAGTACCTTTATTCGTTCATTCAGGAAATATTTATTAAGCCCTACTGTACATCAGGTAATACCCTAGATTCTGGGGATATAGTGCAGAATAAGATAAACAGGTTGTCTGCTCAGGAAAAAAAAAAAAAAAAAAAGATTGTTTGCACCACTATAAATATTGTGCCCCAAATAAAACAGAGTAGATAGACCTTGACCTGCCTGCGGGGTAGGGTGGAGAGAGGAGTGCTATTTGATTCAGATGATCAGGGACTGGTTCTCTGAGGAGCTGTCCTTTGAGCTGAGAGCTGACAGAGAAGAAAGGGCAGCCATGCGCAGCTTTGGAAGGAATGGGGAGAAATCCTCTGAGTGGAAGCAAACTGAAAATGTTATGGGACAGAATCTGGAGTCAGCCTCTCTGGGTTTGAATCATGGTTCTTCCAATTACCAGTTGTTTAAGTTTCTTAACCTTTCTGCCCCTCAGTTTTCTCATCCGTAAAATGGGACCAGTAAGAGGACTAAGTGCGTAGAACACTTAAAGTGCTTCTGTGTTTGCTAAATAAATAAATATTTATACTTGGAAGCAATTGGTAAAGGAAAGTTTTAAAGGCGTAAGTATTCTACTGAATTTTGACATTTGGAGCAGGAACTCTCTAATCAGAGGGGAGAGTAGATGGAAAAGCTGTTTAGAAAACAACTCAGACTACTTGGGTAACTTCAGGTAATTTGGAAGATATGGGAGCACAGGTGTGCTCAGGGAGATATTCTGGTTTTCTACCACTATATGACAAACTATCCTCCAAACTAAGTGCTTAAAACAATTCCTTATTATCTCTCACAATTCTGGGAAGTGATGGGCTCAGCTGTAAGATGGTAGTCGGGGCTGGATTTTTCTGAAGACTTCTTACCCCATGGTCTGGCTTCGGGATGGAACGGCTGGAGCAGTCAGAGGCCTCTATCTACAGCACCTCTCCACGTGGCTAGTGCAGGTTCTCTCACAGAGTGCTGGGCTCAGGGTGGTCATACTTTTTACCTGGCAATTTCTCCTACCGTGAGAATCCCAAGAGACAGGAAGTGGAAACCGCTAGTCTCATAAGGCCTGGACTTGGAACCTGGCGCAGTGAAACTCCCACCATACTTTGTTGGTTGAATGAACCACAAACCAACCTAGATGCAGAGGAGGGACTCTGACTTTGATTGGAGAAGCGTCAAAGAATATATGGGCATTTTTCATCTGTTTCATGGGATGATTGAGAGGCAGGGCTCTGGAGGTAGGGTGGGGGGTGCTTAAATTCTGGAGGGTCTTGTATGGCATTTGATCATGTTTGAACTTTATTTGATAGGTAATGTTGGAATCATTTTAGGTTTTAACTGTGGAAAATACCAAATCTATAGATGTTATAACTGAAGACAAGATAAAATGGATTCTTTTCCCCTAAAGTTGAGGTGAAAACATGAGACTCAAGGGAGAGTAGAGAACAATGCACCCTTCAACTCTGAAACATTGTAGTTTCCTTTCAGTACTGCTTCCCTGCAGAGACACTCTTTAATGGTCGCAGATTAGTCCTAAGACACAGGATGATGCAACTGCGACCAGACCGTATTATAGAGAAGAGGTGAGTTTCCAGATGGTCCTCTGCCTAGTACCAGAATTTCTCATACAGTTTTATTGCTTTAATGTACAAGAGAACATTTTGGGGTGGGAGAATCAACAAATATTGTATGGGTAGATGTTGCCTTTTTTATACAATTCACTTTATAGATGCTGATCTGATTTTGCAGCAATTCCTTAAGCTAGTTCTACAAAGAGTGTAGACATAGTTCATTCTCTATACACATTTACTTATGCATTAATCAATATTTTCTTCCCCTCAGTGTCTATTTCTTAAATTAGGGCCAAAGAACTTAAGGGAGTTGCTAAGGAAGGAGCATTGTTACAGTTATAAGACCTAAACCAAACTGACTTTCGTCAATGGAATCTGGGTTAAATGGAATAGCTCTTATTTTATGTGTAGATTTCCAGCAATAATGGGATAAGTAACTAGCATGGATAATATGCTGCCTTCTTCACCATGAAAAATTCATCATGTGGCCAAGTATGGTGTCTCACACCTGTAATTCTAGCACTTCAGAAGCCCCAGGCAGGAGAATTGCTTGAGGCCTGGAGTTCGAGACCAGCCTGAGCAACATAGTGAAACCCCATCTCTATAAAAAAATAGAAAAATTAGCCAGGTGTGCTGGTCCTCATCTATAGTCCCAGCTACTTAGGAGGCTGGAGCAGGAAGATTGCTTGAGCAAAGGGTTTTGAGGTTGCAGTGAGCTATGATGACGCCATTGTACTCTAGCCCAGGTGACAAGAGTAAGACCCTGTCTAAAAAAAGAAAGAAAAAGAAAGAAAGAAAGAAAGAAAGAAAGAAAGAAAGAAAGAAAGAAAGAAAGAAAGAAAGAAAGATCATCATGTACCTCAAAATAGTTTCTTCTCTAGTCATTTTCCCAAGCCACAGGGCTTTATTTATTTAACAAACACATCCCACTTATTTTGTGCGAAGCATGATTCTAAGTACTTCATAAATAATAATTCATTTTCTCATCATCACTACCCTATGAAGCGAGTGTTGTCATCACTGTCCCCAGTTTTGGGGGCATAGAGCAATTAGGGGCATAGCTAATAAGTGACAGAGCTGAAATTCAAACCCATGAGCTAGGCTCCAGAATTCATACTCTCAAATACTATGCTGGGTTGCCTCTATTTTCCCTTAATGTCACTATTTTAGCCTCTCCCTAACCCTATTTCAGCATTTTACTTACACTATTCCCATTACCATGAGCTCCCTGAGAGCAGAAATTCTGACTGATTCTTCAGTGTATACACAGCATATAGCATTGTACTTGGCAAATAGAAGGAGCTCAATATGTGGGTTTGCCTAAACTGGGTTAATAATAGGACAGGATGCACAAATGCTTCTATAGCCTTCTGAGCCATCATTCAGTAGGACTGTATTATCCAACAATTATGATGTCTGCACATGCTTTTCATTTTCAATAACATTGGGATGAATTTACAGTTTATCCCATTTTCTGCTTTCTCCTGTATGTCTAAGCACTCACATTTTATTGCTCTCTAGAAAGTGTAAAGTTTAGTAAAGTCTTACAACTTATATTTGATTCCAAGACAAAGGACAACTGGTAAAGATTATTGCACGGCATTAATATTGCACATGAATCAGAAGGTCAGATGGCATTTCTGGATCTAACAGTTTTTATCACAATGAAATTTTAAAAGAAATGACATCTTGCACACTATCTAATGGTTTTTAGCCCCATTGAGAGATCACTTCTTTAACACCGGTAGGTTAATCATATTTGATATCTGTGAACTATAAACTCTCAAGATATGCTATTTGAGGGTATTGCTCACAAAATGTCTATGTTATAGGCAGAGTCACTGAATGTATATCACTTGCCAATGTATTATAGACATTTGAAAATACTGTTAATTTTATTCATTCATTTTATAGTGATTACCAAATTTATGATAGAAAAAGCTATACTTTAATCATTGAACTACATATATTCAACTTTGAAACAAGTCACTTGACAAATAGAAAAGTTTAAAAAATGTTTATTTTCTCTATGTAAGAGAGTACCATTTTAAGAAAGTCACAATCATAATCCTGATTTCTCAAGTTTATTAATTTGAGTTCATGATCAGAATTGAACCATTTTTTCTTCTGAAAACAAGATACACAAATGTATATAAATATATATATGAAAAACTTCCAATATTTAAAAAGTATCTCCTCTGAATATACTTAGCTACAAATGCTGTTTTAATTTTTTTCTGAAATGAATTTATTTAGAAATATGGATTCTTTTATACTGCAGGCTTCATGTATATGGTATTTCTTACCAAAGAAACCCAAACCCCAAATCTGTTGTTTTATTTTTTTTACAAAAATAAAACAAGCTCAGACTCCGAAAAAATAAAAATATGAAAAGGTAGACAATTTCAATGTTGTTTTAATAAAAGCATGATTTTCTTATTAAGATTTTTGGGATGGATTTAAGTTGCATAAAACACAAACTGGGGATATTAAAACTGAGACAGCACACAATTTGAGTGACTAATAAAACTGCATTTCCTTTTAGGATGTTTTCTTGAGCCTCCATCTCCTTTTAGGATGATGTTATCTTAACTCCTAAGTGTAGCTATTAGTCTGGCTTGTCAGTTGTCTGAACTGGACCAAAAAAAGACCCTCCTTTACCTCATAAAGGGGTTGTTCTTACTTAAAAGTGGGAGCTAAGTGACAGGTAAGCAGGGACATACAGAGTGGTACAATGGATCTTGGAGACTCAGAAGGGGGGAGGGTGGAGAAGGGTGAGGGAAGGAAAACTACCTATTGGGTGCCATGTACACTCTTCAGGAGACGGGTATACTAAAAACCCAGACATTACCACTGTGCAATTTATCCATGTAACCAAAAACCACTTGTACCCCTAAATCTACTGAAATAATAAAAAATAAATGAATAAATGAATGAATAAATAAATAAATAAATGCAGGGGAGATACAGGGCAGCACAGAACATGCCAGATGAAATGGTAAGTTTTAGCAAAACAATTCTGTAATTTTATCTTTCCTCTTCAACTAGTGCATAATCCTAACCGTAACAGAGGTTCTGACGACAACCAAGGCAGATCAGATAGTGCCTAGTGAAGCTGAGAAGAGAGATACTAAAAAAGCAGCAAATGTACTTAAAAGGCCAGAAATTTAGAGCGTACCAAGTAGTTAGCAATCATATACTGAAGAGCTAAAGTCCTCTAATATAGAGAGGACTACTTAAACGGTAATCAAAAAATGAAAATGCACACCTTCAGGAAATATCAGTTATACAATAACTTGTTTTCTTACTATCTAATTTTAAGATTTTCTGTTTTCAGGTTTGAGGCAAACCTGTGCCATGCCAAAGACATAATTCAGCTCCTAATCATCTTATGCTTGCATTCTTTGACTTTCCCAAAAGCACCAGTCTGAGGATAGGAATCATTAATGCAATAACAGACTGGAAGAGATCTTGGAAACCATGAAATCAACCTCTTTTCTTTGTTTTTCTGGTAAGAAAAATAAGTGAGTTATCCAGGTCACGTAGTTATTTAAGATGCAGTTCATCCCAAAGCCAGAGGTGAAGTCCCAGACTCCCAGTGTAATCTCTTAATTAGCATGCATGCAGTAAATTGATAAAGTTATCATAAAAGCAAGGAGAATGTTGTTTATATATGAGGGATTGACTTAAAAACTTGAGTTAAAACACTCCTTCCATTTCAATAATACTAATGCCATCAACACAATATTTTTTCAGTTTTAGGCATAAAGAATCCAGTCGCTGTTTCTGATATTAAATCACAGACTATAACCTCTTACTTAAGTACTTGAATAAACTGAAGCCTCGGAAGGTAAAATCCCTTGCTCAAGGGCATGCAGTTAGTTGCTAAGCAGACACCAGGTAAGTGAGCCCTGGTCTGTGACTTTCTCCCTCTCCTTCATGCTTTGTTCAGAGCCTTCCTCTTAGATACAAGAAATGATGAACCTTGGAGTCATGCAGGAAAGGAAGAGTGGAGGTTATTGCAGTAAGGCTGGGAAAGTGAATATCTTTGGTCACTCTACTAGCCACCAGGGCTTTAAAAATTTGAGAGAGGAGACAGTTACGGAAGCCATTCCAGAGCTGGGAGTTTACAACAGTCTCAATGCATTATTTAGGACACTTTCTGGGGCCAGGATGTTTTGCCAAAAGGCCATGTTGTAACACTGCGTGAAGCCCAAAAGTTGTGTCCCTTGTGCTTGCTGAATTTTAGGATATGAGACAGTCTGTATATGGGAAACAAAATGAGATGAGTTTTTATCAAAGATAAAAATACAAGGGCTTGTTTATTCAAATATCTTCTGGGGAGGAATCTATCAGCTCATTTCTCTTGTTTTTAAAGGTACACACACTGGAACACCTTTTAACACAGTGCCAAAATTTGACATGAAATGGAAGAATGAATGAATGAAATAACCGCGGGAGAATATGAGACGAGTCACACAGGTATGCCCAACTCCTCCTTGCACATGGTACTTTTGCAGAGGAGTGAGAGTAAAGGATTTGGTTGCTAGACACATCAGTGAACACAAATGAATTGGCTCACGAGACGTCCATGCTGCTGTGTCAGAAGATTTCAGCCCTCCAAGAGCTGAAATAGTAATAATACATAACAGATCTCACTGAGCTATTATGGCAGCGGTCCCCAACCTTTTTGGCACCAGGGACTGGTCTCATAGAAGACAATTTTCTTACGAATGGATGGGCTCTGTGGCCCGGTCTGCAGCCCGGGGTTGGGGACCACAGTATTATGGTTTCAGGGCCTTGATACTTCGTGGACACGAGATATCATGAGCCATGAAGGTTCGCAGCATTCTGTCTCAAGTTAGCATATAGTACATCTTGCCACCATTGACGTTGGCATGCACTGTTCCTGCCTGAGGCATTATATGTCTAATTTGATCAAACTCAGACCTATAATTTGAATTCAAGCCAAACCACAATCAAATAATAAAATTTCCAAAGCTGTCACCATTTTGGAAATGTCAAATGTGGGGTAGGGGGAGCAGGAAATGACTATACGGGGAATAAATAGAGCCCATTTTAATGAATTTTGCATCTGGTCCTTATGTGAGGCCATCAATCCATTAGCTGTAATTTAAACATCTTGATTAACATGTCATTACCCTATGTGACTACTGGGAAAAAAAATGTTTCCATGCACCATGCATACCAAAACATCCTTAACTCCTTTGAGTTTTAAGGTGCTAAATATAGTGCTCTCTGGCCACTTAGAAAGTCTCTGAAGTCTGTTTGATATTAGGCATAAAAAATAAACCTGAGAAAAAGGGATGTTTTTATATGCTCCGATATTTGGGCCAGCTAAAAGCACGGTCTGCTTTGGCAGTCACTGTCGGACCTCCCGGTGTCTGAGGAATTGTACGCTCCTTTCTAAATCCTTTCGGAAATTGCCAGTTTGATAGAATAACATTGCAGGAAACCACTCAAATTGAACATATTTTTTGTTTTATGTTCTGCCAGGCAAATGTCAGAACAATGCCAGGAGACCAGAGTGGGTCAGAATTGGAGGGAGCAGGAAGGGAGGTGAGGGGAGGGAACCAGAGCAAGAGACAATGAGAATAGAATACGAAGTTATTTTCATGGTGAATTTTAAAAGCGTGTAAGACAACCTCTTGCTTTTGAAAATTAAAAGCAAAATAGATTGTGTCTTCTCCATTGCCTTGTGGTCAACAGCATGACTTCCAATCTGCAAATTTTTGTTGTAGAATTTGATTATTGTGGTCAACAATTTTCTGGTAAATCTCTGTCTATTGGTCAATGATGCCAGCAATGAAGACCAAATAGAGGGCTCACTCGGAGAACTCACTCATGAAGCTTTATTCTTATGGTTTTATTTCATTTACGTTGAATACGAATCTACTTTACTACTGGGACCTTTTTTCACTTTGCATTTTTCAGTTGCGCAGCATGCCATATAAACCATTTTAATTAATTAGGAACAACAATTTTCCATAATCATTTCTTCAATCTCGTGTTTGAAGTCCTGGTGAAACATTTTTTTCTAGGCCTGGCAGTATAATAGAACTTACTGGCAGTGATTCCAAATAGTCCTGCAGGACTTTCTCTTTCCAGAAAGACTGGTATAGGGAAACGCTGTATGTCCGAGCGTGTTAGCTTTGCCTTTTTTTTTTTAAGTGGCTGACTCATAAATTAGGAACTTGATTCTCTCTTCCGGGCTTTGGATGGTTTCCTAATGAGCAGAAGGGCTGCTTTATTTATTTATTTACTAACCTTTGAGGATCCAAACCCTTGATAGCACTTAACAGCTTAGTGACTGCGGTTATATTAATATTGCAAGCATGCAGCGCTGGCTTGGCTACCAGGAAAACCTTTTGGCCTCATCTCCACTCCAGTATTGAACCTAGTACCAAACACAAACTCTCTATTTTTGCTAGATTATGGCTGTATTTTAGCACATTGAACAAATTTAATACTGATTAAAGTTGAATGTTATTAATCTACTTTGTTTTCCACATCAGTTAAAAAAAAAAAAAAAACTCTGACTTCCTTTCTAAAATATTTAAATACATGTATTTTGGCAGCAGCCAAATAGTGAAAACTATATCACATTTTTAAATGTGCAACATCACATCCAGTAATTTTTTAAAAACAGGATTTGGATTAATTTAGTATTCTTTGGACAATATTAATGTTTACTCTTAAATACAGATAGTCATCTAATTGCTCTAAAACTGAGAGTTTTCTTTTGATGTGTATGCCAGAATATTTTGTGTGCTTTTAAGATAACTTTAGATTTGATCACAGATATTGGTTTTATTTAACAGATACAAATGGAGATGTAAGAAGGTGAAATGACTTGTCCAATATCACAAAAAAAATCATACCAGTGGAGCTAAAGCACAACTGGAGCTTATTGCCAAAGCATTGTTAAATACACACTTGTAATCTCATATTTTCTGCACTAATATGGCTGCTTTGCCAAAGAAGCAAGGAAATAAGGGAATCATATGCTGCTTTCACAGGCCTTCAGACGAACGGAGTACAATGATAATTACACTCATTATATATGAAGAGTCGGTCTAGTCTTCCTGGTAGGCAGAGTAGGTGGTCACATATGTTGTGTGATTTGAAAAATACAAAAAAAGTTCTCCCTGTTATGTATTCCCTGAGTGGCTTTCATTAAGGATAGACAACCCAATGACCCAACATGAACTTTCCTCATGCAAATTTTTGTATTACTCCTCAGTGAACATTAACCAGGCGTGTGCTCTAGTCCTCTCCTCCCCAAAACCTGACTTTCATTCATTTTATTTGTCCCCAGCTTTCCGTTTAGATGCTCCTTGCTTATAAGATCCTCTCTAATGCCTTAGCTGTGACCATCAGCAAAGAATGATTTTTACATTTTTAAATGGCTGAAAAAAATCGAAAGGAGAAGATTGTGTGACATACGCAAAGGACAGCCATGAGTTGCTTAACAGTGGGGATATGTTCTGAGAAATGGGTCGATTAGCGATTTTGCTGTTATGCAAACATCATGTTGTGTACTTAAACCAACCTAGATGGCATAGCCCAGGCTGTATGGTATAGCCTATTGCTCATAGGCTACAAAATTGTATATCATGTTACTGTACTGAACATTGTAGGCAAATTGTAATATGATGGTAGGTATTTGTGTATCTGAACTTATCTAAGCATAGAGAAAGTACGGTAAAAAATGTGGTATAAATGATTTAAAAATGGTACACCTGTATAGGGCACTTACCATGAATGGAGCTTGCAGGACTGGAAGTTGCTCTAGGTGAGTCCGTGAGTGAGTGGTGAGTGAATGTGAAGGCCTAGGACTTCTATCACTGTACAGGATACTACTGTAGACTTGATAAACACTGGCTATACTAAATTCATAAAAAAAAATTATTTCTTCAATAATAAATTAACCTTAGCTTGTTATAAGTTTTTTACTTTATAAACTTTTAATTTTTATAATTTTTGACTCTTTC